>SJYQ01005611.1:129621-142189 GCA_006410935.1 Redunca redunca | reverse complement strand
AGTGGAAACAGTGTCAGACTTTATTTTGGGGGGCTCCAAAATCACTGCAGATGTTGATTGCAGCCATGAAATTAAAAGACGCTTACTCCTTGGAAGAAAAGTTATGACCAACCTAGATAGTATATTCAAAAGCAGAGACATTACATTGCTGACTAAGGTCCGTCTAGTCAAGGCTATGGTTTTTCCAGTGGTCATGTATGGATGTGAAAGTTGGACTGTAAAGAAGGCTGAGAGCCGAAGAATTGATGCGTTTGAACTGTGGTGTTGGAGAAGACTCTTGAGAGTCCCTTGGACTGCAAGGAGATCCAACCAGTCCACCCTAAAGATCAGTCCTGGGTGTTCATTGGAAGGAATGATGCTGAAGCTGAAACTCCAGTACTTTGGCCACCTCATGTGAAGAGTTGACTCATTGGGAAAGATTTGATGCTGGGAGGGATTGGGAGCAGGAGGAGAAGGGGACGACCCAGGATGAGATGGCTGGATGGCATCACTGACTCAATGGACGTGAGTATGGGTGAACTCCAGGAGTTAGTGATGGACAGGGAGGCCTGGCGTGCTGCAATTCATGGGGTCACAAAGAGTCAGACACCACTGAGTGACTGAACTGAACTGAACGGACACTAGCTTTGTTCATTGTGACGCTTCCTAAGGCCCACTTGACTTTGCACTCCAGGATGTCTGGCTCTAGGTGAGTGATAACGCCATCATGGTTATCTGGGTCATGAAGATCTTTTCTGTATAGTACTTCTGTGTATTCTTGCCACTTCTTAATATCTTCTGCTTCTGTTAGGTCCATACCATTTCTGTCCTTACCATTTCTGTCCTTTATTGTACCTGTCTTTGCATGAAACAGTTCCCTTGATATCTACACTTTTCTTGAAAAGATCACTAGTCTTTCCCATTCTATCATTTTCCTCTATTTGTTTGCATTGATCACTGACTTAGGCTTTCTTATTTCTCCTTCCTATTCTTTGGAACTCTGCATTCAAATGGGTATATCTTTCCTTATCTCCTTTGCCTTTCACTTCTCTTCTTTTCACAGCTATTTGTAAGGCCTCCTCAGACAACCGTTTTGCCCTTTTGCATTTCTTTTTCTTGGGGACGGTCTTGATTACTGCCTCTTGTACAGTGTCATGAACATCCATCCATAGTTCTTCAGGCACTCTGTCTAATCCCTTGAATCTATTTGTCATTTCCACTGTATAATCATGAGGGATTTGCCCTGCTTCATTCTGTACCCCAAGGCCAAATTTGCCTGTTACTCCAGGTATTTCTTGCCAGTCCCCTATAATGAAAAGGACATCTTTTGAGGGTGTTAGTTCTTAAAGGTCTTGTAGGCCTTCATAGAACTGTTCAACTTCAGCTTCTTCAGCATTACTGGTCAGGGCACAAACTTGGATTACTGTGAATTTGAATGGTTTGCATTGGAAATGAACAGAGATCAGTCTGTTGTTTTGGGGATCGCATCCAAGTATTGCATTTCATATTATTGTTGACTATCATGCATGAAATAAAAGACGCTTACTCCTTGGAAAAAAAGTTATGACCAACCTAGATAGCATATTCAAAAGCAGAGACCTTACTTTGCCGACTAAGTTCCGTCTAGTCAAGCCTATGGTTTTTCCTGTGGTCATGTATGGATGTGAGAGTTGGACTGTGAAGAAGGCAGAGCGCCAAAGAATTGATGCTTTTGAACTGTGGTGTTGGAGAAGACTCTTGAGAGTCCCTTGGACTGCAAGGAGATCCAACCAGTCCATTCTGAAGGAGATCAACCCTGAGATTTCTTTGGAAGGAATGATGCTAAAGCTGAAACTCCAGTACTTTGGCCACCTCATGCAAAGAGCTGACTCATTGGAAAAGACTCTAATGCTGGGAGGGATTGGGGGCAGGAGGAGAAGGGGACGACCCAGGATGAGATGGCTGGATGGCCTCCCTGACTAGATGGGCATGAGTCTGAGTGAACTCCGGGAGCTGGTGATGGACAGGGAGGCCTGGCATGCTGCGATTCATGGGGTCGCAAAGAGTCGGACAAGATTGAGTGACTGAACTGAACTGAACTGATCATGGTGCTGGAACAACTGTGAGGAGATACCCCATGTCTAAGGGCAGAGAAGCCCCAGCAAAATGGTAGGAGGGGCTAAATTGCATTTAGAATCAAACCCTATGCCTGCTAGAGATGCTCAGAGGGCTCAAACATACCTTGTGTGCACCAGGACCCAGGGGAAAGGAGCAGTGACCCCATAAGAAACTCAGACATGCCCATTAGTGTTTTGGAGTCTCCAGCAGAAGTGTAGGTCGGCAGTGGCCTACTATAGGGTTGGGGGTCACTGAGTGTAGCAGCGCGTGTATGGGACCTTTTGAAGGAGGTCACCATTATCTTCATTATCTTCACCATAGTTTGGCCTCAGATCAAATAACAAGGAAGGAACACAGCCCTGCCCACCAACAGAAAAGTGGATTAAAGATTTACTAAGCATGGCCACGCCCGTCAGAGCAAGACCCAGTCTCCCCCTCAGTCAGTCTCTCCCATCAAGAAGCTTTCTTAAACCTCTTCTCCTTCTCCATCAGAGGGCAGACTGAAAACCATAATCACCAAAAGCTAACCAATCTGATCACATGGACCACAGCCTTGTCTAACTCTAATTCAAAGAAGGGATATCTCAAGTCAATTACTTTAGTGCTTTCTGATGTATAGGAAGAGTCAATAGTCTGGGGTTATTGAAATTCTTCCTGAGGTATGCGTCTAAGTGTATCCGGGTCCATTTATCTAAAGAACAGATTGCCTCATCCTATTTTTACACCCTGAATACCCCTCAGGATGTACTGCCAGAGGACTGCTAAAGTGGGTGACAATTTAACCATAAATAACTGCTGGGTGAGTGACATTCTTTTGTTCTGTTTTTTGTTCACAGAGTTAGGGAGGTCATTTTGGTTTTTTTTCCCAAATGCATGGCTAACTTTCCATTTATTCCCTACAGATTTAAAATGCCATCTTAGGACTTCCCTGATGATCCAGTGGCTAAGACTCTGTCCTCCCAATGCAGGGGTCCTGGGTTCAATCCCTGGTCAGGGAACAAAATCCCACATGCCCACAACTAAGGGTTCGCATGCCACAACTAAAGACACCACATGCTGCAAATAAGACCCAGAGCAGCCAAATAAATAAATTTTTTTAAATGCCATCTTTTTTCAAATACTGTTTTTCCTTGCATGTATGGGTCTTAACATATGTTTCTAAAAGAGCTGGATAACTGGGTTCCTTGTCTACCATCAATTGAAAGCAAGGAAATAAATTGAGGACTCAAATCAAATGATCCAAAAGGAAGTGAAAGCTGAATACAAAGAAGAATATAGATAAACAGAGAAGGAGAAACTGTGCTGTGTTGCACAATAATAAAGATAAATACTCTGAATCTTTAAGGAAAGATCAAATTAAGTTTAGACTCCTTTGATTTTTTTAAGACAGGTAACAAACTATATGTTTTAGAACAATTTCTATTTTTTAAAGTGGTAAAAAATAAACACTGTTTTGGCAATTGAAACGGCAAGTTTCCATTCCGTGGAAACATCAGTTATGCAGAACCTTGTTTCCCATGCAATGTCAGCTACACTGAGTGTTACTGTAACTCTTAGAACAAGGAGACACTGCAGAACCAAGCTCATAAATGCAGAACAAGGAAGGTCTCACCTATAATTTTAAGCAAACCTAAAGAAGGTCCAAGTGCTTCTTTTCCCACACCAGGCTTGGTTCCCACATTGGACTGCACAGGTTTATAGCCCTTTATCTTACACGTTGCCAGCTCTGTGTGTTCAAGTCCTCAGCCCTGTTGCTTCCTGCAAGAGATAGAAGTCCATGGTCCCGTAACAAATTACGGGCTCAAAAGCTTCCGCTGTGTCATATTTAGCCGAGGGGTAAAAATCAAGGAATATGAATCAAAGGAACAGTAACAAAGAAGCAGTCTTCCCCTGTGTGCCCTTACCACTGAGATATCACTCTGCTCCCTCAAGGTGTCTCCATGGTAACTCACTTGTTCCTCCAAACAGCCTGGATGGGCCCTGTGGGAGACTACGTTCCTGCTCCTCCAATCCCTCCCTGCAGTAGAATGAAACATTCACAGCCTTTGCCTTGTGACTTCTTAGTATTGCAGTACATTTTCAGGCCCCGTGGATCTGGGCCTCGACTATGTCATTTGTCAATGGAATAGTAATGAATATCACCTAGGCAGAGGTTATAAATGTGCTTGCATGGTTTGGGTTCTTCATTCTTTTTTCCCTTCCAGTTTCCCTGAGATATAATTAATATACAGCACTGTACATGTTTAAGGTGTATAGTATAGCAATTTGACTTATGGTTGGACCTCTTGAAACTGTGTCATCTACAGGAGAGTCATGAAGCCACAGGGTGAAGCAGTACCACCCCAGCTGAGCTGAAGACTCTAGAGTGAGAAATGTGAACATGGCGCTGATCTTGCTATAAGCCCCTGAAACCCGGGCTCATTTCTTTGTTTAGACAGAATCATTGCAGTGAAACCTGACTAATCCAGCTCCTTCATTGGCACCCCCCAGCCCCAGTGTTGGCCATGCAGCTGCCCTGTCATTCCAACAGTCACTCCTCACCAGACAGGCTCTGTGATTCTCGTGCCCAGGTCTCTACTCTCCCCACTGTGCCAGGGGCCCCCACCATCCCCGCTAAGAGCTCCCACACCTCTGGGGAGGCAAGGTATAGCTCCTACCAGTTGCTGATGACTTGAAACACTTTCTTCCCACCTGGGTAAAACTCTATGAGACCGTAAAGCAGAACCACCCTGTGCTGTTACCTACAGCTCTTGCTGCTGCTGCTGCTAAGTCGCTTCAGTCGTGTCCGACTCTGTGCGACCCATAGACGGCAGCCCACCAGGCTCCCCCATCCCCGGGATTCTCCAGCCAAGAACACTGGAGTGGGTTGCCATTTCCTTCTCCAATGCATGAAAGTGAAAAGTGAAAGTGAAGTCGCTCAGTCATGTCTGACTCTTCGTGACCCCATGGACTGCAGCCACCTGGCTCCTCTGTCCATGGGATTTTTCAGGCAAGAGTACTGGAGTGGGGTGCCATCGCTTTCTCCGACCTACAGCTCTTAAGCTTGACTAATTCCTCCTTTTAGTACAAGCCTCCTCTCCCCAGGAGACAGATACAAGACAGCTGGACCTGAAGATCATTTGAAAAACACTTTTTTTTTTTTTTTGGCTTCATATAGCATGTGGGAATCTTAGTTCCCTGACCCAGGCCCACAGCAGTGAAAGCACAGACTCTTAACCCCTGGGTCATCAGGGAATTCCCTAAAGACCCTTTCCTTTGAGACTCCCCTCAGAGATGCACTGGCTCCTGTTGGGTGAGCTGCTTTCCTATTAGAACACCAGCAAGCAGGGTCTAAGATAAAATCATGCTAAGTCACTTCAGTCATTTCCAACTCTGTGATCCCCTGGACTCTAGCCCACCAGGCTCCTCTGTCCATGAGATTCTCCAGGCGAGAATACTGAAGCGGGTTGCCATGCCCTCCTCCAGATCTTCCCAGTTCAGGGATTGAAACCACATCTCTTGCATTGGCAGGCAGGTTCTTTACCATTAGTGCCACCAGGAAAGCCCAAGGTAAAGTCAGTCCTCTCTAATTAAGTGTGGGTTGTAATCCTAGAGGCCAGCTGTCAGACCCAGGACACGAGGCACCGGGTTCCCGAGAGAAAGGAATCCATGGGGGCCCACATGGAAATTCACATGAGCTCCAGAGCTTGTGCCTGCTCTCTGGGATGCTCAGTATAAGTGGCTGGTATTTTCATTTTCATACTCTCTAGAGAAGATTGGAGAAGGAAATGGCAACCCACTCCAGTGTTCTTGGCTGGAGAATCCCAGGGATGGGGGAGCCTGGTGGGCTGCCGTCTATGGGGTCACACAGAGTCAGACATGACTGAAGCGACTTAGCAGCAGCAGCAGCTAGAGAAGATAGGCATATATCAGATTGGAAGATTCATTCCTTTAGCAAATACTACAGTGCTAAGCACTAGTGATATGAAGGTAAAAGAGACAAAATGCTCAGCTTCATGAAGCTTACATTCCTAGGAGGAGGAGAGGAAGGAAGCAGAAAATAAAAACACATAAGTGTATAATTATAAGTAATGATAATGCTATAAGAAGTGCTAAAAAGCAGGGTAAATGGTGAGAGGACATAGGCCTCTTTACACAAGGTAGAGAGAAGGCACCTCCGAGAACCTAAAATTTAAGTAGACACCTAAATCAAGGGAAGAAAAAAACCCTTAGATGTTTTAAAGAAGGTCAATCTAGAATAGGAAGAATAAATATAAAGATCCTGAGACTGAAGCAAACATTCAAAGGCTATCCTGAGGGCTGATGGGTAGAGGAAAATGAGTGAAGAAGAGTGAGAAACTGGGGGTGGGCAGGGCTAGGTCTTAAGAGTGGCTTGTCATCCGTGCAAGGAATTTGAATGTTATATAAATGGAAAAGGAAGCCCCTAGAGAGAGTTGAGCAGGGGATTGACTCGGGAATGGATTGATATCTTTAAAACTTAATCCTTCCTGATACAAAGGACAAGGTAGGGGCAGCAAGACCAGGTAAAAGGTTACTGTAGTAGCTCGAGAAGAGTGGTTAGGACTGAGTGGTAGTGGTAGGGGTGGTGAGAAGGAGTCATATTTAGGAAATAGTTTGAAGGTAGAGTCAACAAGGGGCTTCCCTGGTGACTCTGCTAAAGATTCCACCTGCCAATGCAGGAGACATGGGTTCAATCCCTGGATCTCAAAGATTCCCTGGAGAAGGAAATGGCAATCCACTCTAGTAGTCTTGCCTGTCAAATCCCATGGACAGAGGAGCCTGGCAAGCTACAGTCCATGAGATCGCAAAGAGTCAGACATAACTTAGCAACTAAACAACAAATAGTCAACAGGACTCAGTAAGTATTTGAATGTGGAGATTGAAGAAAGAAGAATCAAGGATGACCTCCTGAGCTGGGCAGAGTGAAGTGGATATAAGTCTTAAGGAAGCATCCTGAGGTCTATTTCATATGTAGTAATTCAAGATTCACCCTATTCCCCATCATTTATATGAGAATGTCCTGAACATCGGCTGTGCAAGTCAGGAGAAGGGCCAGAGCTGCAGGTATGAATTGGATGAGCTTGAAGTTATCAAGTATAACTTCAAGAAAGTATAGTGAGAGAAAGGACCTGAGGATGGAGTTCAATATGTCTGGAATCCACAATTTGGAAGATACCTTGAGGAATATGGAGAAGGGAATGACTACCTACTCTGCTATTCTTGCTTGGAGCATTCCATGAACTGAGGAGCCTGGTGGGCTACAAATCCATGGGGTCTCAAAGAGTCGAACACAACTGAATGACTAACATTTTCACTTATCTTTGAAAAATGGTTGGACTATAAAGAATATTGAGCACCAAATAATTGATGCTTTTGAATTGTGATATTGGGGAAGATTCTTGAGAATCCCTTGGACAGCAAGATCAAATCAGTCAATCCTAAAGGAAATGAGTCCTGAATATTCATTGGAAGGACTGATGATGAAGCTGAAACTCCAATGCTTTGGCCACCTGATGCGAAGAACTGACTCATTGGAACAGACCCTGATGCTGGAAAAGATTAAAGGCAGGAGGAGAAGGAGACAACAGGGATGAGATAGTTGGATGGCATCACTGACTCAATGGACATGATTTTGAGTAAACTCTGGGAGTTGGTGGACAGGGAAGAGGGACAGGGAAGCTTGGCATGCTTCTTCCTGGGTGGGTAAAATAGTACACCCACTTCCATATTTTGCTTAAGCTTGATGTCTGGCCCCTAAGTAGGAATGAATCTCAGTTGAGGCTTCAACTCTGAACCTGAAGGAATAAGGCCAAATCAGGCTTGAGTTACAGCCAGAAACCAGGAGTGAGCTGACAATTTACTTTGAATTGTGTGTGGGTTTGCAAAAGTTCTGTGGCCAGGATGTCAATTATGTTGTGTGGGAGGAGGAAAATGGTGATGAAAATTTCTTAGCATTTGAAATTTTCAACTATCTTTTAAGTGAACCTCTAAGTTCTTAAAATAAATCTTTCACAGTTGCTGGGGTAGAAATAATCACTATAATTAAATTGTGCTGGTCAGATCATAATTTTTAAAATCTTTTTATTTACAGAGAATTTCTAACTTACTTTTGTAAGTAGACCAAATAGTATAGCAAGCCTTCAATTTGCCTATCACCTATCTGAAATCCATCAATCCTGCCCCATCCACACCTTGGTACACTTCCTCTCCCCATAAGTTATTTTGAAGCAAATCTCAGGCTTGATATTATTTTATTCATAAACATTTGAGTACATTTCTTTAAAAGATGGTTATTTTGTGTGTGTGGCAGAGCCATGTGGCTTGCAAAATCTTAGTTCCCCAATCAGGGATTGAACCTTGGCCCTAACAGTGAAAGCACCAAGTGCTAACTACTGTACCACTGAGGAATTCCCAAAAGACACATTTTTAAAACATAACCAGAATACAGTTATCACATTTGGAAAAAAAAAAAAATCCTTTATAGTGTAAAATGTCCTGTCAGTGTTTAAATTTTCACTTGTCTCCTAAATGCTATGAATTTTTCTTTTTTCATTTTGGGGAGTTTTTCTTTTTTCATTTTGTGGAGTTTTTCTTTTTTTAGTGGAATCTAAATAATACCCACACATTGCAAATGGTTGTTTTTTTTAAATCTCTTTTAATCATAGGTTTTCCCTCCACTTCTTTTTATTACATTTGCTATTTATCTGTTGAAGTAACAAAGTTGTTTATCCTGAATAGTTTCCAATAGTCATAGATTTTGCATCATATGGTTATAAATATCTTCCTCTGTCCTCTATAGTCTCTATAACTGATAGTTGAAATTAGATTTTTTTAAATGCAGGCATCCTTCAGTATCTGTCAGGGACCCAGTTCTAGGACCCCTGAAGTTACCAAAATCCTCCAGTGCTCATCTCTTATACATGCGAAGAACATGTGTAGTACTTCCATATAACCTATGCATGTTAGTGCATGCTAAATTGCTTCAGTCGTGTCCGCCTCTTTGTGATCCTATGAACTGTATCCCACCAGGCTCCTCTGTCCACGTGATTCTCTAGGCAAAAATACTGTAGTGGGTTGCCATCCCCTCCTCCAGGGGATCTTCCCAACCCAGGGACTGACACAAGTCTGAGTGAACTCCAGGAGTTGGTGATGGACAGGGAGGCCTGGCGTGCTGTGATTCATGGGGTCGCACAACTGAGCGACTGAACTGAACTAGATTACTTATAATACCAATTAACTTATAATGATGAGGGCAGTCCTAAGATGGCAGAGGAATAGGACGGGGTGATCACTTTCTCCCTGGCAAATTCATCGAAAAAAACATCTGAACGCTGAGCAAATTCCACAGAACAGCTTCTGAATGCTGGCAGAGGACATCAGGCACCCAGAAAGGCAGCCCATTGTCTTCAAAAGGATATGGAGAAGTTTTGAGGCTACTGTAAGAATAAGACTGAAAACCAGAGGCAGGAGGCTTAAGTTCAAATCCTGAGAACACCAGAGAACTCCTGACTCCAGGGAACATTAATCAACAGGAGCTCATCAAACGCCTCCATACCTACACTGAAACCAGGCACCACCCAAGGACCAACAAGTTCCAGAGCAAGACATACCATGCAAATTCTCCAGCAACACAGGAACACAGCCCTGAGCTCCAATATACAGGCTGCCCAAAGTCACTCCAAACCCATTGACATCTCATAACTAATTACTGGACACTTCATTGCACTCCAGAGAGAAGAAATCCAGCTCTACCCACCAGAACATCTACACAAGCTTCCCTAACCAGGAAACCTTGACAAGCCACCTGTACAACCCCACCCACAGCAAAGAAACTCCACAATAAAGAGAACTCCACAAACTGCCAGAATACAGAAAGGCCACCCCAAACACAGCAACATAAACAAGATGAAGAGACAGAGGAATATTCAGCAGGTAAAGGAACAGGAATGCCCACCAAACCAAAGAGGAAGAGGTAGGGAATCTACCTGATAAAGAATTCTGAATAATGATAGTGAAAAAGATCCAAAATCTTGAAATCAAAATGGAATCACAGATAAATAGCCTGGAGACAAGGACTGAGAAGATGCAAGAAGGTTTAACAAGGACCTAGAAGAAATAAAAAAAGAGTCAATATATAATGAATAATGCAATAAATGAGATCAAAAACACTGGAGGGAACAAATAGTAGAATAACTGGAGGCAGAAGATAGGATTAGTGAGGTAGAAAATAGAATGGTAGAAATTAATGAATCAGAGAGGAAAAAAGAAAAATGAATTAAAAGAAATGAGGACAGTCTCAGAAACCTCCAGGACAATGTTAAATGCTCCAACATTCAAATCATAGGAGTCCTAGAAGAAGAAGACAAAAAGAAAGACCATGAGAAAATACTTGAGGAGATAATAGTTGAAAACTTCCCTAGGAAGGAGGGAAATAGTCACCCAAGTCCAAGAAATCCAGAGTCCCAAACAGGATAAAACCAAGGTGAAACACCCCAAGACACATATTAATCAAATTAACAAAGATCAAACACAAAGAACAAATATTAAAACCAGCAAGGGAAAAACAACAAATAACACACAAGGGGATTCCCATAAGGATAACAGCTGATCTTTCAATAGAAACTCTTCAAGCCAGAAGGGAATGGTAAGACATACTTAAAGTGCTGAAAGAAAATAACCTACAGCCCAGATTACTGTACCCAGCAAGGACCTCATTCAAATCTGAAAGAGAAATCAAAACCTTTACAGACAAGCAAAAGCTGAGAGAATTCAGCACCACCAAACCAGCTCTCCAACAAATGCTAAAGGATCTTCTCTAGACAGGAAACACAGAAAGGATGTATAAACTTGAACCCAAAACAATCAAGTAAATGGCAACAGGATCATAGTTATCAATAATTACCTTAAACGTAAATGGGTGGAATGCTCCAACCAAAAGACAAAGACTGGCTGAATGGATACAAAAACAAGACCCCTATATATGTTGTCTACAAGAGACTCACCTCAAAACAAGGGACACATATAGACTGAAAGTGAAGGGCTGGAAAAAGATATTCCATGCAAATAGAGACCAAAAGAAAGCAGGGGTAGCAATACTCATATCAGCTAAAATAGACTTTAAAACAAAGGCTGTGAAAAGAGACAAAGAAGGTCACTACATAATGATCAAAGAATCAATCCAAGAAGAAGATATAACAATTATAAATATATATGCACCCAACATAGGAGCACTGCAATATGTAAGACAAACGCTAACAAGTATGAAAGGGGAAATTAACAATAACACAATAATAGTGGGAGACTTTAATACCCCACTCACACCTATGGATAGATCAACTAAACAGAAAGTTAACAAGGAAACACAAACTTTAAATGATACAAAAGACCAGTTAGACCTAATTGATATCTATAGGACATTTCACCCCAAAACAATGAATTTCACCTTTTTCTCAAGTGCACATGGAACCTTCTCCAGGATAGATCACATCCTGAGCCATAAATCTAGCCCTGGTAAATTCAAAAAAATTGAAATCATTCCAAACATCTTTTCTGACCACAATGCAGTAAGATTAGATGTCAATTACAGGAGAAAAACTATTAAAAATTCCAACATATGGAGGCTGAACAACACACTGCTAAATAACCAACAAATCACAGAAGAAATCAAAAAAGAAATCAAAATATGCATAGAAACGAATGAAAATGAAAACACAACAATCCAAAACCTATGGGACACTGTAAAAGCAGTACTAAGGGGAAGGTTCATAACAATACAGGCTTACCTCAAGAAACAAGAAAAAAGTCAAATAAATAACCTAACTCTACACCTAAAGCAGCTAGAAAAGGAAGAAATGAAGAACCCCAGGGTCAGTAGAAGGAAAGAAATCTTAAAAATTAGGGCAGAAATAAATGCAAAAGAAACAAAAGAGACCATAGCAAAAATCAACAAAGCCAAAAGCTGGTTCTTTGAGAAGTTAAATAAAATTGACAAACCATTACCCAGACTCATCAAGAAACAAAGGGAGAAAAATCAAATCAACAAAATTAGAAATGAAAATGGAGAGACCACAACAGACAACACAGAAATACAAAGGATCATAAGAGACTACTATCAGCAACTATATGCCAATAAAATGGACAACTTGGAAGAAATGGACAAATTCTTAGAAAAGTACAACTTTCCAAAACTGAGCCAGGAAGAAATGGAAAATCTTAACAGACCCATCACAAGCATGGAAATTGAAACTGTAATCAGAAATCTTCCAAAAAACAAAAGCCTGGGGCCATATGGCTTCACAGCTGAATTCTACCAAAAATTTAGAGATCTAACACCTACCCTACTCAAACTCTTCCAGAAAATTGCAGAGGAAGGTAAACTTCCAAACTCATTCTATGAGGCCACCATTACCCTAATACCAAAACCTGACAAAGATGCCACCAAAAAAGAAAACTACAGGCCAATATCACTGATGAACATAGATGCAAAAATCCT
>SJYQ01005611.1:51440-129178 GCA_006410935.1 Redunca redunca | reverse complement strand
TAAATAAAATTGACAAACCATTAGCCAGACTCATCAAGAAACAAAGGGAGAAAAATCAAATCAACAAAATTAGAAATGAAAATGGAGAGACCACAACAGACAACACAGAAATACAAAGGATCATAAGAGACTACTATCAGCAACTATATGCCAATAAAATGGACAACTTGGAAGAAATGGACAAATTCTTAGAAAAGTACAACTTTCCAAAACTGAGCCAGGAAGAAATGGAAAATCTTAACAGACCCATCACAAGCATGGAAATTGAAACTGTAATCAGAAATCTTCCAAAAAACAAAAGCCTGGGGCCATATGGCTTCACAGCTGAATTCTACCAAAAATTTAGAGATCTAACACCTACCCTACTCAAACTCTTCCAGAAAATTGCAGAGGAAGGTAAACTTCCAAACTCATTCTATGAGGCCACCATTACCCTAATACCAAAACCTGACAAAGATGCCACAAAAAAAGAAAACTACAGGCCAATATCACTGATGAACATAGATGCAAAAATCCTTAACAAATTCTAGCAAAAAGAATCCAACAACATATTTAAAAGATCATACACCATGACCAAGTGGGCTTTATCCCAGGGATGCAAGGATTCTTCAATATCTGCAAATCAATCAATGTAATACACCACATTAACAAATTGAAAAATAAAAGCCATATAATTATCTCAATAAATGCAGAGAAAGCCTTTGACAAAATTCAACATCCATTTATGATTAAAAAAAAAAACCCTCCAGAAAGCAGGAATAGAAGGAACATACCTCAACATAATAAAAGCTTTATATGACAAACCCACAGCAAACATTATCCTCAATGGTGAAAAAAGCATTTCCCCTAAAGTCAGGAACAAGAAAAGGGTGCCCACTCTCACCACTACTATTCAACATAGTTCTGGAAGTTTTGGCCACAGCAGAGCAAAAAAGAAATAAAAGGAATCCAAACTGGAAAAGAAGTAAAACTCTCACTGTTTGCAGATGACGTGATCCTTTACATAGAAAACCCTAAAGACTCCACCAGAAAATTACTAGAGCTAATTAATGAATATAGTAAAGTTGCAGGATATAAAATCAACACACAGAAATCCCTTGTATTCCTATACACTAACAATAAGAAAACAGAAAGAGAAATTAAGGAAACAATTCCATTCACCATTGCAACAAAAAGAATAAAATACTTAGGAATATATCTACCTAAAGAAACAAAAGACCTATATATAGAAAACTATAAAAACACTGATGAAAGAAATCAAAGAGGACACAAATAGATAGAGAAATATACCATGTTCATGGATCAGAAGAATCAATATAGTGAAAATGAGTATACTACCCAAAGCAATATATAGATTCAATGCAATCCCTATAAAGCTACCAATGGTATTTTTCACAGAACTAGAACAAATAATTTCACAATTTGTATGGAAATACAAAAAACCTCGAATAGCCAAAGCAATCTTGAGAAAGAAGAATGGAGCTGGAGGAATCAACTTGCCTGACTTCAAGCTCTACTACAAAGCCACAGTCATCAAGACAGTATGGTACTGGCACAAAGACAGAAATATAGATCAATGGAACAAAATAGAAAGCCCAGAGATAAACCCACACACCTATGGACACCTTATCTTTGATAAAGGAGGCAAAAATATACAATGGAGTAAAGACAATCTCTTTAACAAGTGGTGCTGGGAAAATTGGTCAACAACTTGTAAAAGAATGAAACTAGATCACTTTCTAACAGCACACACAAAAATAAACTCAAAATGGATTAAAGATCTAAATGTAAGACCAGAAACTATAAAACTCCTAGATAAGAACATAGGCAAAACACTCTCCGACATAAATCACAGCAAGATCCTCTATGATCCACCCCCCAGAATTCTGGAAATTAAAGCAAAAATAAACAAATGGGATCTAATCAAAATTAAAAGCTTCTGCACAACAAAGGAAAATATAAGCAAAGTGAAAAGACAGCCTTCTGAATGGGAGAAAATAATAGCAAATGAAGCAACTGACAAACAACTAATCTCAAAAATATACAAGCAACTTATGCAGCTCAATTCCAGAAAAATAAATGACCCAATCAAAAAATGGTCCAAAGACCTAAATAGACATTTCTCCAAAGAAGACATACGGATGGCTAACAAACACATGAAAAGATGCTCAACATCACTCATTATCAGAGAAATGCAAATCAAAACCACAATGAGGTACCACTTCACACCAGTCAGAATGGCTGCGATCCAGAAGTCTGCAAGCAATAAATGCTGGAGAGGGTGTGGAGAAAAGGGAACCCTATTACATTGTTGGTGGGAATGCAAACTAGTACAGCCACTACGGAGAACAGCATGGAGATTCCTTAAAAAACTGGAAATAGAACTGCCATATGACCCAGCAATCCCACTGCTGGGCATACACACCGAGGACACCAAAATTGAAAGAGACACGTGTACAGCAATGTTCATCCCAACACTGTTTATAATAGCCAGGACATGGAAGCAACCTAAATGTCCATCAGCAGACAAATGGATAAGAAAGCTGTGGTACATATACACAATGGAATATTACTCAGCCATTAAAAAGAATACATTTGAATCAGTTCTAATGAGGTGGATGAAACTGGAGCCTATTATATAGAGTGAAGTAAGCCAGAAAGAAAAACACCAATACAGTATACCAACACATATATATGGAATTTAGAAAGATGGTAATGATAACCCTGTATGCGAGACAGCAAAAGAGACACAGATGTATAGAACAGTCTTTTGGACTCTGTGGGAGAGGGAGGAGGGGGATGATTTGGGAGAATGGCATTGAAACATGTATATTATCATATAAAAAATGAATCGCCTGTCCAGGTTCAATGCATGATACAGGATGCTCGGGGCTGGTGCACTGGGATGACCCAGAGGGATGGGATGGAGAGGGATGTGGAAGGGGGATTCAGGATGGGGAACACATGTACACCCGTGGCAGATTCGTGTCAATGTATGACTAATACAATATTGTAAAGTAATTAGCTTCCAAAAAAAAATAAATAAATAAAATGGGGGAAAAAAAAACATAATGATGAATACAATGTAAATGATATGTAAATAGCTGTGTGTGTGCAGCAAATTGAAGTTTTGCTTTGGGAATCTTTTTTCTCATATTAGATCAAATGTTTAATAAAATGGTTCTGTTGATCAATTTTTGATCCGATTTTTTTCTGATATGGAACTATCTGAATATCTTCTATCCATAGTTAATTTGAATCTGTGGACTTGCAACTTGCAGCTACAGAGGGCTGGCTGTACACAAACAAAAGGTAATAATAGAAAAGAATCAAAAAGAAAGGACAATTTACTCAAAGTTTACCACTTTTAAACCTCTTTTTTTTTTTTTGGCCACACCCCTCAGTGTGTGGGGTCTTAGTTCCCCAACCAGGGATTGAATTTATGCCCTCTACATTGGAAGGCAGAGTCTTAACTACTGGATCATCAGGGAAGTCCCTAAACTTCTTTTTCAATAGTAAAGAGTAAAAATGGAAGTTCTCCCTTCCCATCCTGGAATCCCATCCCTCAAGAGTAATCCCAGGTAACAATGTGGGGCTTGAAGGACATAGTTCAAATTTAAAAATGAAGAAAAATTTTAGAATGTGTTGGTTAATGTATGGGTCAAATTGACTGGGCTGTTGAGTGCTCAGATATTTGGTCAAAACTTTTTCTGCGGACTTCCCTGGTGGTCCAATGGCCAAGACTCCACAATCCCAATGCAAGGGGCCTAGACTTCATTCCTGGTCAGGGAACTAGAGCCCACTTGCCACAACTAAGAGTTCGCAAGCCACAACTAAAAATCTCACATCCTGCAATAAAAAAGGAAGATCCTGAGTACTGCAACTAAAACCCAGAGCAGCCAAATAAATTTTTAAAAATAAAAATAAATATTTTTTAAAAATTGTTCTGGGTCTGTCTGCAATGGTGTTTTTGGATGAGATTAACAATTCAATCTATGGACTGAGTAAAGTAGCTCCCTCCATAATGTGGGTGGGGCTCATCTTATCAGTCTTAAATAGAACAAAAAGATTGGCCCACTCTGGAGTGAAAGGGTACTCCTCTTGCTTGATGGCTTACTGGGTCATTAGTCTTTCCAACCTTTGGAACCAGAATGAAACATTGGTCCCCTCCTGGGTCCTAAACTTGCCAACTTTTGGACTAGAACTTACACCATTAGCTCTCCTGGTTCCCAAGCTTTTGGACCTGGCCAGGATTTACACATCAGCACTTCTGGGACCCTAGCTTGTTGACTACAGCTCTTGGGACTTCTTACCTTCCCAACTGCGTAAGTCAATTCCTCATACATATATAATCTATAGTATATTAACATATAATGTATACCTATTATATGGGCTTCCCTGCTCAGCTGGTAAAGAATCCTGCAATGCAGGAGACCCTGGATCGATTCCTGGGTCAGAAAGATCTGCTGGAGAACGGATGGGCTACCCACTCCAGTATTCTTGGGCTTCCCTTGTGGCTCAGACAGTGAAGAATCAGCCTGCAATGCAGGAGACCTAGGTTCAATCCCTGGGTTGGGAAGATCCCCTGGAGAAGGGAAGATCCCCTGGAGGAGGAAACAGCTACCCGCTCCAGTTTTCTGGCATGGAGAATTTCATGGACAGAGAAACATGGCAGGCTACAGTCCATGGGGTCACAAAGAGTCAGACATGACTGAGTGACTTTCACTCACATACTATATACATGTATTCTCTTTTTATATTCTGGTTCTGGCTCTCTGGAGCCCTAATACAGAAGACTAAGTGGAGGTGATAGAATGTGAGCTAGGCCATGAAGTGTTGCTGACGTTTAAATGGTTAAAGACAAGGGGAAGGGATAACAAAGTGGAAACATCTAGAATGTGTATCTGTTAAATGGGTCTTGGTGGGGAGATAGGACAGACTGCAGCCAAGACTTGGGATTGTTGAGCTATGCAAGGTTTTGGAAGCCAGAGTAAGAAATATGTACACAGTCCTACAGGCAAGCAAGAACTGTAGTCCAAGATAAGAGGCAAATGTTGAAGAAATTTGATGTGTACAAAAAACAGTTGAAATCAGCAGGAGTTGCTGAACAAGCTCCATTGTGGAATTCTGAAAGAACTCAAGATTCTCTTTATCAACCTGATGGCAAAACATGGTGCTGAAACCATTTACCTCAGATTGGGACTCAAACCCGTGTGTTGGGACTCAAACCCAGCCAAAACCCTGCTTGGGACTTGAACCCACATGGCTGTGACTCAAACCCAGCCAAAACCCACAGTACCTGGTTTCGGGATCTAATGAAGCTCAGGTTCTTGATGTCTCATTGCAGAAAGAATTCAGTAAGAGACAAAGCGAGAGTTAAGAAGTGTATTTATTCAGATACAGAGAGAAGCACACACCTCAGACAGAGTGTGGGCCATTGCAGAGGGCGAGTGCGCAGTAAAATTTGTGGTTAGTTTTTATAGGCTGGGTAGGCTGGGTAATGTCATATGCTAATGAGCAGAAGGATTATTCCAACTATTTTGGGGAAGGGGCAGAGATTTCCAGGATTTGGCCACCGCCCACTCCTTGGTCTTATAACAGGCCTTGGAACCTTCATGGTACCTCTGTGTGTGTCATTTCACTTGCTGATTGAGGATCAAGGTCTAGTCTTGTCTGCTGTCTTGGTCCCATTTGATTTCAATCAGTTCATGTTTTGTCCTTGGGCTATGTCATTCTTTCAAAAGTTGTGCCCTGCGCCTTTCCCTCCTGTTACAGTACCTTTGAAAACCGAACTGGGGAGCCCTCCAAAAGAGAGGTGCAGAGTGTACAACGTTTACCTCAACACAGTCACAACCTGACTTTCTCACACTCTCTCCTGCTCATCATCCTGTTTGGCTCTCTGGTTCTTATCCTTGAAATGTACCTGTGTGCATTTCTCCTTGACTACTAATGCATTTTCACTGCTGCCCTTGCTCAAAGAGTTGGCTTCAGGTCTATATTTATCTGCCTGGCTTTTGTAAGAGGCAATATGAAGTGTAGAATGTACTTCTGTGTCCAATTCTTTGTGACTCCGTGGCTGTCCTTCACTGCCTCCCAGAATTTGCTCAAATTCATGTCCACTGAGTTGGTGATGGTATCCAATCATCTCATCTTCTGCTGCCCTCTTCTTCTGCCCTCAGTCTTTCCCAGCATCAGGGTCTTTTCCAATGAGTTGGCTCTTCACATCATGTAGCCAAAGTACTGGAACTTCAGCTTCAGCATCAGTCCTTCCAATGAACATTCAGGATTGATTTTCTTTAGGACTCACTGGAGCCATATTGGCAACATTTAAAACCCAGATCTGCCTCTTTAAATAGCTGGGTGACCTGGGGCAAGGGCCTTAAATTTCCTGAGTCTGGTTTCTATCTGTAAAATGAATGATAGTAATTGAGGATTGAATAAGATTGCACACGTAAAGTGCTTAGATCAGGCCTGACACAATAGTCATAGTTGGGGTTTTTTTAATTAAATTTTATTGGAGTATAGTTGATTTACAATGCTGTGTTAGTCTCTGCTGTATAGCAATGTGAGTCAGCTACACATATACATACAATCTCTTTTTTAAGATTCTAGCCCCATATATGTCATTACAGAGTATCAAGTAGAGTTCCCTGTGCTAAACTGTTGTTTTTCATTAAAACATAAAACCCAAGGTCTCTGTTTCCATTGGTCTATCCCCTGTTGAGGTCACCAGTAGTGCCAAATTTCAGCCTCTGGACTTCAGAGCTGTGTACTGCACTATCTTTATGCGAATTCCCCCAGGAACACTGGATTTCCATACTGCTAAACCTCTAAACTGGCTCCTCAGCCTTTGTGCCCACTAGTTAAGCTGGTTTACTGGGAGGAGAGATGCATGAACCCATACTGGTTCATGCTGCGCTGTGGCCCAGGAGGGCTTCCCAGCAAACTGAGCTGGCCCTGGTCAAGAAAGGAGACGCTGTGATAAAACTTGAGCCACAAGAGAAGGGATGTGGAATCCCTCCATGGCTGCCACAGGCCTATATCTGCTCTGCTTCTCAAACCGGCTCCCCACAGAGAGGCCCCAGCCTCCAGGCCTCTGGGCTCTGCCTCCATTTCCCACTCCTTGTCTAGACCAAGGAATGGTCTAGAAAAGGCAAAAAGATAGAACACTGAAAGATGAACTCCCCAGGTTGATAGGTGCCCAGTATGCTACTAGAGATCAGTGGAGAAATAACTCCAGAAAGAATGAAGAGATGGAACCAAAGCAAAAGCAACACCCAGTTGTGGATATGACTGGTGATAGGAGCAAGGTCCAATGCTGTAAATAGCAATATTGCATAGGAACCTGGAATGTTAGGTTCATGAATCCAGGCAAATTGAAAGTGGTCAAACAGGAGATGGCAAAAGTGAACACTGACATTTTCAGAATCAGAACTAAAATGGACTGGAAGGGAGAATTAAACTCAGATGACCATTATATCTACTACTGTGGGCAAGAACACTTAGAAGAAATGGAGTAGCCATCATAGTCAAAAAATGAGTCCAAAATGCAGTACTTGGAAGCAGTCTCAAAAACAACAGAATGATTTCTGTTTGTTTCCGAGGCAAACCATTCAATCCAAGTTTATGCCCCAATCAGTAATGCTGAAAAAAGTTGAAGCTGAATGGTTCTATGAAGACCTACAAGACCTTTTAGAACTAACACTCAAAAGAGATGTCCTTTTCATTATAGAGGACTGGAATGCAAAAGTAGGAAGTCAAGAAATACCTGGAGTAACAGGCAAACTTGGCCTTGGAATGCAGAATGAAGCGGGGCAAAGGCTAATAGAGTTTTGCCAAAAGAATGCACAGGTCATAGCAAACACCCTCTCCCAACAACACAAGAGAAGACTATACATGGACATCACCAGATGGCCAACACTGAAATCAGATTGATTATATTGCAGCCAGCAATGGAGAAGCTCTATACAGTCAGCAAAAACAAGACCGGGAGCTGACTGTGGCTCAGATCATCAACTCCTTATTGCCAAATTCAGACTTAAATTGAAGAAAGTAGGGAAAACCACTAGACCATTCAGTTATGACCTAAATCAAATCCCTTATTATTATACAGTGGAAGTGAGAAATAGATTTAAGGGACTAGATCTGATAGATAGAGTGCCTAATGAACTATGGAATGAGGTTCGTGGCATTGTACAGGAGACAGGGATGAAGACCATCCCCATGGAAAAGAAATGCAAAAAAGAAAACTGGTTGTCTCAGAAGACCTTACAAATAGCTGTGAAAAGAAAAGTGAAAAGCAAAGGAGAAAAGGAAAGATATACCCATTTGAATGCAGAGTTCCAAAGAATAGCAAGGAGAGATAAGAAAGCCTTCCTCAGTGACCAGTGCGAAGAATTAGAAGAAAACAATAGAATGGGAAAGACTAGAGATCTCTTCCGGAGAAGGCAATGGCACCCCACTCCAGTACTCTTGCCAGGAGAATCTCAGGGACGGGGGAGCCTGGTAGGCTGCCGTCTATGGGGTCACACAGAGTCGGACACAACTGAAGTGACTTAGCAGTAGCAGTTGCAGAGATCTCTTCAAGAAAATTAGAGATACAAGGGAACAAGCAAGATCGTTCCAGAAAAACATCTATTTCTGCTTTATTGACTATGCCAAAGCCTTTGACTGTGGATCACAATAAACTGGAAAATTCTGAAAGAGATGGGAATACCAGAGCACCTAACCTGCCTCTTGAGAAATCTGTATGCAGNGAAGGAAAGTTATGACCAACCTAGACAGCATATTCAAAAGCAGAGACATTACTTTGCTGACTAAGATCCATCTAGTCAAGGCTATGGTTTTTCCTGTGGTCATGTATGGATGTGAGAGTTGGACTGTGAAGAAGGCTGAGAGCTGAAGAATTGATGCGTTTGAACCGTGGTGTTGGAGAAGACTCTTGAGAGTCCCTTAGACTGCAAGGAGATCCAACCGGTCCATTCTGAAGGAGACCCTAGGATTTCTTTGGAGGGAATGATGCTAAAGCTGAAACTCCAGTACTTTGGCCACCTCATGTGAAGAGTTGACTCATTGGAAAAGACTCTGATGCTGGGAGGGATTGGGGGCAGGAGGAGAAGGGGATGACCAAGGATGAGATGGCTGGATGGCATCATGGACTCGATGGGCATGAGTCTGAGTGAACTCCGGGAGATGGTGATGGAGCGCTGCGATTCATGAGGTTGCAAAGAGTCGGACAGGATTGAGCAACTTAACTGAACCCTACCATAGGTTCGCCTCAAGCCAAACTGCAGGGTGAGAACAAAGGCCCACCCATCAGCAGCAAATTGGATTAAAGATTTACTTTGTATTGCCCCACTCACCAGAGCAAGACCCTGTTTATCCCACAGCCAGTCCCTCCCATCAGGAACCTTCTACAAGCCTCTTATCCTCATCCATCAGAGGGCAGACAGAATGAAAACCACAATCACAGCAAACTATATACATCTCCATACATTCTGAACTCTTTGCAATAAACAGATCTTGTCCTCACAGAAGTGATGACCTACCCACACTCAACCCAGACCTTGATGGCTAAGATGACACCCTCTGTGCATAGAGTTGTTTGAGGCTCTAGATGTCTGTGAGGGAGAATGTATGAGAATGTGTCAGGGCTAAATACACATGATTTCACTTCCCTGGTGGCTCAGACAGTTAAGTGTCTGTCTACAATGTGGGAGACCTGGGTTGGGAAGATCTCCTGGAGAATGAAATGGCAATCCACTCAGTACTATTGCCTGAAAATTCCCATGGACAGAGGAGCCTGGTAGTCTACAGTCCATGAGGTCACAAAGAGTCGGACATGACTGAGTGACTTCACTTCACTTTACTTTTACTGAGAATACCCTAATCACTGAAAGTGAAAGTGAAAGTTGTTCAGTCGTGTCCAACTCTTTGGGTCTCCATGGACTATATAGCCCATAGAATTCTCCAGGCTAGAATACTGGAATGGGTAGTCTTTCCCTTCTCCATGGAATCTTCCCAAGCCAGGGATTGAACCCAGGTCTCCTGCATTGCAGGCAGATTCTTTACCAGCTGAGCCACAAGGGAAGAGGGCTTTTCTTATGGCTTAGATGGTAAACAGTCTGCCTACAATGTGGAAGACCTGGGTTTGATCCCTGGGTTGGGAATATCCCCTGGAGCAGGGAATGGCACCCCACCCTAGCATTCTTGCCTGGAAAATCCAAATAACTGAGGAGCTACAGTCCATGGGGTCACAAAGAGTCAGACACACCTGAGCGACTATCACTCACACACTCACCATAATCACAACTTTGGTGTCCCCTGCAACCAGTGTTATCCTCAGTCTGCTACACAAGCTGGGACCACCTAATTATCTCACAGAGAAGGAATAGCAGATGTTGTTTACTACCTACTTGGCAGCTGTTATGGGCTGAATATATGTGTCCCTTGAAAATTCCTATGTCAGAGCTCTAATCCCCAAATGTGATGGTATTTGGAGCTGAGGTCTCCCAGTAATTAGAGTTAGGTGAGTTCAGAAGGGTGGGACCCTCATGATGGAATTAATGCCCTTATAAGAAGACTCTCTCTCTTTCTCCCAGCACACACCTCAGGAAAGGCCACATGAGCACACAGAAAGATGGTAGCCATGTCCAAAAAGAAAGCGAATTGAACCCTGCTGGGCTGTGATATTGGCCTTTTCAGTCTCCAATTTTCTGTCGCTTAAGTCACCCAGACTGTGGAATTTTCTTATGGTAGCCCTAGATGACTATAGCAATTCCCTTTCTTTCCTAACAGAAGCCTTACTTTTAATGAGTGGAAACCTCTGGTAACAGAATTCTAGTGGATAAATAATGATTTGTCTAAGGTAATTATTATAATATCATCCCCCTTTTCCAATAATGGGTTTAAGAATGGGCATGTCAATCAGCCAATGAGAATCAAAAGAAAGTTGGGATGAAAGGCCATAAAAAATTGTTTTTAGCATGACATTAGCCATGGAAGTAGGGCTTCCCTAGTGGTTCAGACAGTAAAGCGTCTTTGTGCAATGCAGGAGACCTGGGTTCAATCCCTGGGTTAGGAAGATCCCCTGGAGAAGGAAATGGCAGCCCACTCCAGTATTCTTGCCTAGAAAATCCCACAGATCATGGAGCTTGGTAGGCTACTGTCCATGGGGTTGCAAAGAATCAGACACAGCTGAGTGACTTCACTTCCAGCCATGGAAGTCAGAATCTGCTAAGGAATGTGTAACAATTCACCTGTCAAATCAAGTAGCCCTGAAAATGGATGGTGCTAGAGCATCAGGGCCATACCTGGTCATCGGTGCTAACAAGCACATGAAAAGATGCTCAACGTCGCTCGTTATTAGAGAATGCAAATCAAAACTACACACTGAGATATCACCTCACACCAGTCAGAATGGCCATCATAAAAAACAACAACAACATTAATAAATGCTGGAGAGGGTGTGGAGAAAAGGGAACCGTCTTGCACTGTTGGTAGAATGTAAATTGATACAGCCACTATGGAAGACAGGATGGTGATTCCTTAAAAAAAAACAAACTATGAATAAAACCACCATATGACCCAGGAATCTCACTACTAGACATATACCCTGAGGAAACCAAAACTGAAAAAGACACATGTACCCCAATGTTCACTGCAGCACTATTTACAATACCTAGAACATGGAAGAAACCTAGATAGTAATTGACAGATGAGTGGTTAAAGAAGCTGTGGTTCATATATACAATGGAATATTACTCAGCCATTAAAAGGAACACATTTGAGTCAGTTCTAATGAGGTGGATGAAACTAGAGCCTATTATACAGATCGAAGTAAGTCAGAAAGAGAAAAAGAAGTATTGTATACTAATACATCTAGGAAAATGGTACTGATGCAGTTATTTGCAGGACAACAATGGAGACACAGAGAACAGACTTATGAACACAGTGGGAGTGGAGGAAGGAGATGGTCGGATATACAGAGAGAGTAATATGAAAACTTACATTACCATATGTAAAATAGATAGCCAATGGGAATTTGCTGTGTGACTCAGGGAACTCAGACTGGGGCTCTGTAACAACCTAGAGGGGTGGGATGAGAAGGAAGATGGGAAGGAAGTTCAAGAGAGAGGGGACATATGTATACCTATGGCTGATTCATGTTGATGTTTGGCAGAAACCAACACAATTCTGTAAGGCAATTATCCTTCAATTAAAAAATAAATAAATTTAAAAGACAATAAAAAAGAAACAGGAAAAAGATAAACTTAATTTTTAAAAATATCTTTTTTATTCTTCCCCTTCCTTTCTCTAGTGTGGTTGGAGCTACCGCAGCCATCTTGTAACCAGGAGATAAGATACATGAGGAAGAAAAACTAATACCCTGATGATGGTGAGGCCAAGTGTGCTTCAAGATTTTACTGAGCCATTTAGTCAGCCCTGGGACTTCATGTTCAGTAAGGAACAAATGTCCTTATTATTCACACTCATCTGTCAGCTTTCTGTTATTTGAAGCTGAATGGAATAATCTCATTGATAAAGGAGGAAGTCACCAGACTCCTCCCCAGGCAAGCTGAATTCCAAAAGGCATTTAGCCAATGGAAGTCTGTACCATTTCTAGATACCCAGGGTATGCTTGGTGAAAATGTATTCTCCCCCTTTGAGGAGTACCAGGAGAGAATACCAGTAAAGTTAAGAGCTCTAGCCTTAGAATCAGATGCATGTGTTCAAACCCTAGCTTTTAAGCTAATTAACTATGTGACCCTAAAAATGTTCCTCAACTGCTCTATGCCTCAGTTTTCTTCCCATCAAAACCTGGGAATAATAATAGCGATTACCTCATAGGGTTGTTGTGAGAATATGAGATGATACCTGTGAAGTGCTTAGCACAAGGTATATAGCATGGCATATAATAATCACTCAAATATTTACTATGCTCCATGACAGAAGATGAAGTGTAAGGTTTCAGGATTTAGTGGACAAGAATGTCCAACATGGATTTGTGCAACTCTTGACCATACAGGCTGACAAATCAAGAAGACCTTTTGCTTTGGAATGTCTGAGGGGTTTTAAGTTATAAAGGGAGTGAGGATCCTGGGCAGAGGTAGGGATATAGCTTGAAATTTTCCGACCTAATTTTCATCTGGTTGTTTAGGAACGTTAAACTTTCTGTGTGCTTGCTCAGTCATGTACAACTCTTCTTGACCCCATGGACTGTAGCCAGTGTCCCCTGTCCATGGAATTCCCCAGGCAAGAATTCTTGAGTGGGTTGCCATGCCTTCCTCCAGGGGATCTTCCCCACCTAGGGATCAAACCCACACCTCCTGCACTGGCAGGCAGATTCTTTACCACTGAGCCACCTGAGAAGTCCTTAGGAACATTACTCATTACTTATCTCCTTATTGGTGCTTAACCTCAGGCATCAACACTCAAATTGTCATTAAGCAAAGACCCTAGGGAGCCTAATTTGGGATGGATCATCAGTGCAATGAGTGGAGAAGCTTTAAAGACCTAAGAGAGTTTATTTAAATTATTATGCCCATCAGATAACTTTGATGCCGGTAGATCTTTGAAGGCTTCATGAATAAGAACATTAATGGCTTATGGCCTAGAAGTTGCCCTCTACACAGATGGTTCTCCACCAAAGTGACCCTGTCCTGGGGGAATATTAGAAGTTTGTGGTTGTTGCAATGACACCCCTGGCATTTAATGGTCAGGGGGCATGGATATTAAACATCTTGCTATACACAAGACAGTTCTATAGGGCAATGGATTATCTCAGTATCAAACTGGATATTCCTGTACATGCAAAATGTGTTTATAAGAAGCTTAGAATCTAAGTTGGCTTTGATATTAAAAACAAAGTATTTTTGCACAGTTTTAACATGCTCTAGATTTGAAAGGAACATCATTATTGTGGAAATGGAAGGATGGTTGGGCTGTGTTCTGTTTAAAATGTTAACACAGATTGTTTACCATTTCAGAAAACTCCATCACCAGTGTCCTAGTAATTAGCTAGTATATTACCTGATGCCATCTGCACTTGCAAATATTGCACTCATGGAGGTTTTCACTCTAGGTGCAAGCACCTGTTGTACTCAGTGTCTTCCAGAGCAGTCCTGACCAAATATCAACACACTGAAATACACAGTATCTTATTTAAAAGTTTTCCCCTCTTCTGTTTTCTTTATATCCCTACTAAGGTACTATGTTAATTTATTTTTAATTATAAAATTAAAATTTTATTTTAAAAAGAAAAAAATTTAATTATACAAGTGGTATGTACAATTATCTACAACTTTAATTTCAGGAGAGGACAGAGGATGTCACAAAACCTTTGCTATAAAGGAGGGGTATTTGCGTTTGATAAAATGGAGAACCACTATTCTATGGGGACTTTTTTTTTTTAAGTAACCTTTACACTGAAGTAAACATACATGCATAAAAATGTAATTTAATTTATAAATTAAATTTTTAAAACCTACCCATCTCCTCAGATGGACCCTAATATTACCAGTTCCATAGAACTCCGCTTCATTCTCCTCCTGGTCACTTCTCACTCACTATCTTAACACCAGAGATTAATATTGCCTATTTTTTGTCTTGGAGGGTTTTTTTCTCACACTGCTCGGTCTGTGGGATCTGTTTCCCAATCAGGGGTTGAACCTGCACTACAGCATTGAAAGCCGTGAATCCTAACCACTATGCCACCAGGGAACTCCCAATGTTGCCAAGTTTTCATTAAAACTTCATGTAAAGGATTATAACTATGTGAGGCAATGGCTGTGTTAACTAACTTTATTCTGTCCATCATTTCACAATATATATAATATTCAATAAGTATATCAAGTTATACCATTGTATACCTTAAACTTGCACAGCATATTTCAATTGTACCTCAATAAAACTGAAAAAAAACTTCATATAAATGACATCACAAAATTGTATGTGTGACTTTTTTGATCAACATCATATTTGTGAGAACCATCTATGCTGCTGCACATATTGGTAATTCATTCTCATTGCTGATACTGTTCTTTTGTACAAATGTAATGGAATTTATTTTACCCATTTGACTGTTGATGAATATCTGGGTAGTTTCCAATTTTGGACTATAAGAATAGTTGCTTCTCAAAGTATTCTTGTAAATACTTTTGTTAAACATATATATATATATTTCCATAAGTGTACCTAGGGGGATTCCCTGGTGGCTCAGATGGTAAAGTGTCTGCCCGCAATGCGGGAGACCCGGGTTCGATACGCTTGTCGGGAAGATCCCGGGAGAAGGAAATGGCAACCCACTCCAGTACTCTTGCCTAAAAAATTCCATGGATGGAGGAGTCTGGTGGGCTACAGTCCATGGGGTCGAAAAGAGTCGGACACAACTGAGCGACTTCCCTTCCCTAAGTGTACCTAGAGAGTAGTACTGTCGAATCATAAGTGTGCATTTGTTGAGCTTTAATGGATTCTGCCGGTTTTCCAAAGTGGTTGAAATGATTTGCCCTCCCTGGGCACCTATGAGAGTTCCATTTGCTCTTCACTCTCAGGTTTAGACATTTAAATGTATTCTTCCAACCCCACCTGATACGAAATGTTTCCCTCTGGGCTTTTAGAAACTAGCAAGGATGGAGGGTGATCCCCTCAGCACAGAATGCTCTCTGAATGTGCTCAAGGCTGAGTGTTGCTGGGGAGCATAGCTGGTGAGTGCTGTGAGCAAGGCCTTGGCTGAGTGACAGCCACGCGCAGCCCTGTGCCATCTCTGGGGCTCTGGAGCTCCCACTGCATCTCGGGGGGGGGATGACTCAACACCAAGGCCCTTCAGGCAGAGAAGGAATTGTTCGAATGTGCCTGGCCTCCAGCGTAGGCTCCAGCCTCCTGCACAGGTGGAGCATGAAGTAAGCAGAACGGGCTATCAGCCAGAGAGCAGACTCCAGGTAGGTAGGAGTGGGAAAATCAGGGTGTGTGTGTGTGTGGGTGTGTGTGTGTGTTAGTTGCTCAGTCATGTCCTGCTGTTTGTGACCCATGAACTATAGCCTGCCAGGCTCCTCTGTCCATGGAATTCTCCAAGCAAGAAAGTCAGAGAAATATAGCCATTTATATATCCAAAGTCGGGGTATATAGTTCCAACATGTTTGCAAATCTGATATACTTAGAACTTTTTTCTTAAATTAAGGTTATTATTCCTTTATTTCTTTCTTTTAAAAAATAATTTTATTTACTTATTTTGGTTGTACTGGGTCTTCCTTGCTGCATGGGTTTTCTCCCAGTGGCGGGGAGCGGGGACTACCCCTTACTGCAGTGCACGGGCTTCTCATTGTGGAGCACAGGCTCTAGGACACACGGGCTTCAGAAACTGTGGTTCCTGGGCTCCAGAGCACAGGCTGGACAGCTGCGGCACACGGGCTTATCTGCTCCCTGGAATGGGGGATGTTTCTAGACCAAGGATCGAACCCGTGTCCCCTGCATTGGCAGGCAGATTCTTTACCTGGGCCACCAGGGAAGCACTAGAACTAGGTTTTGAATTGAAAATTTAATTCATTATACAGGGAAAACTTTTCCCCAACCACCACAATATGTTTCTTCATACCATGAAAAAATAAAACCTCTTTGCCTCTTAGGTTACCAGTCTTCCAGGATCCTTCCCCAAGAAAGGCTTCAGTTCTCTGTCAAAATTGTCTATTTTGTCATTTAACTTTTGATCAGGTAATTAAAGTTAATTTCCAGTCCATATTTGATAAACTGTATATCTTTCTTAATTGTATATTCATTATTTTATTGAATTCTGATGTGATGCATGAAAATTTGTACAAATAATTTAAAATTCTTGATGTTTTCTTTCTCTAGAGATTTACTTTTGTTTCCAACAGTACCTCAATCGATTTTAATTGACCTTCTGAAACCATGCTTTAGACCTGTGAAAGCTAATTTTTTGTTTAATTAGTTCATGAGTATATAGCCCTTCAGTTCAGTTCAGTTCAGTCACTCAGTCGTGTCCAACTCTTTGCAACCCCATGAATCGCAGCACTCCAGGCCTTCCTGTCCATCACCAGCTCCCGGAGTTCATCCAAATTCATGTCCGTCGAATCGGTGATGCCATCCAGCCATCTCATCCTCTGTCGTCCCCTTCTCCTCCTATCCCCAATCCCTCCCAGCACCAGGGTCTTTTCCAATGAGTCAGCTCTTCACATGAGGTGGCCAAAGTACTGGAGTTTCAGCTTTAGCATCATTCCTTCCAAAGAACACCCAGGACTGATCTCCTTTAGAATGGACTGGTTGGATCTCCTTGCAGTGTAAGGGACTCTCAAGAGTCCTCTCCAACATCATATAGCCCTTCTTACTATCTTTATCATGGTTGGTTGAAAACTTCAATTTTTGCTTTGCTAACTGAACAAAACTCTAAGACAAAAGCTATGTTCAGTGTTTGGTTCATGATCCTTCCAGAAGCAGCCTGTGCCTACCCAAGAACAGACATAGAGCTATGGCTCAGATGGTAAAGAATCCACCGCACTGCAGGAGACCTGGGTTCAATGCGAGAGACCTGGGTTTGATCCCTGGGTTTGGAAGATCCCCTGGAGGAGATCATGGGAACCCACTCCCATATTATTGCCTGGAGAATCCCCAGAGGACAGAGGAGGCTGGCTGGCTACAGTCCATGGGGTTGCAAAGGGTCAGGCACAACTGAGCAAGTAAGCATACATCTCCAATGAGTTATTAAGCTTCTCTGGGCTTCATCACTTTATCCTTAGAATGAGGGGACTGGACATAGTCCAACTTCCTTGTTAATAAGAAGCACCTGAGGAAATTTGTTCAATGTATGGTTTCCCAGGCCACAGGGTCTAAGATTCCAACTTAGTGGGACTGCAATCGCAAATAAGAATTTTTATTATTGACAGACTCCTTAGGAGATTCTTGAGCTTCCCTGGTGGCTCAAACAGTAAAAAAAATCTGCCTGCAATGTGGAAGACCTCGGTTCAATCCCTGGGTTGGAAAGATTCCCTGGAGAAGGGAATAGCTACCCACTCCAGTATTTTTGCCTGGAGAATTCCATGGACAGAGGAACCTGGCAGGCTACAGTCCATGAGGTTGCAAACAGTCAGACATGACTGAATGACTAAACTAACTAGGTGGTTCTTATTATCAGAAAGTTGAAGGGAATACTGGGATTAAAATAATTTTATTACAATTTTATTTGGTTTTGCCCCAGGCAAACAGGTGGTGGGTATGAGGGGTACAGACCATAAAGTTTGTTGTTTAGATCCTATGTCATGTCCGACTCTTCCCAACCCAGGGATCAAACCCAGGTCTCCTGCAAGTCTCCTGCATTGGCAAGTAGATTCTTTACTGCTGAGACACCAGAGAGGCTTACAGACCCTAAAGATCCAGGATCTATTTTTCCTGGTATATCTGACATAAAGCAGAATAAGGGAAGTGAAAACATTTATTTTGCAAAATTGGGGGTTTTAGTTTTCATACAAATTGTGAATAATAAATTTATATTTATTATTTAATATAAATAAATAATGAGACTTGCTTTGGGCTGAAAGTCAGATGTGTCTGGCTATGGCACTGCCACTAAGGAGCTGTGTGACCTTGGAAAAGTCACTTATTTCTCTAGACCTGTTTCATTATGCATACAATGGAAGGGTGGAACAGGCAGTACGTTATTTTGATGATTTTATTTGTTTGTTTCACATTGATACATCTCTGAACTTGGAAGGCATCTCATAATCAACGGTGTCTTACAAATATTATAGTTTTTTTCTTCGCTTTTATAATCTATGGCAGATTAGAATCAGTTAAGTACCATACTGAGAAATTTACCTCTAGCCTGGGAGGCTTCTGGGCCCTGGACAAGATGGGACACCAGTTGACACTGAGAACTATCTATCATAAACTAGGTATTATCTTATCCTCCAAATTATAAAACTAAACCTATACAATAGCCTTTCAAAGTAGAAGCAATACAAATATGCTGCTGCTGCTGCTGCTGCTGCTGCTGCTAAGGCGCTTCAGTCGTGTCCGACTCTGTGCAACCCCATAGACGGCAGCCCACCAGGCTCCCCTGTCCCTGGGGTTCTCCAGACAAGAACACTGGAGTGGGTTGCCATTTCCTTCTCCGATGCATGAAAGTGAAAAGTGAAAGTGAAGTCGCTCAGTCATGTCCGACTCTTTGCGGCTCCGTGGACTGCAGCCTACCAGGCTCCTCCATCCGTGGGATTTTCCAGGCAAGAGTACTAGAGTGGGGTGCCATCACCTTCTCTGACATATATATGGGCTTATATATTATATATATGGGCTTCCCTGGTAGCTCAGACAGTAAACAATCTACCTGCAATGAAGGAGACCTGGGTTCGATCCCTGGGTCGGAAAGATCCCCTGGAGAAAGAAATGGCAACCCACTTCAGTATTCTTGCCTGGAGAATCTTATGGACAGAGGAGCCTGGCGGGCTACAATCCATGGGGTCACAAAGAGTAGGACACAACTGAGTGACTAACATATTTACATACATAAAATGAGGCTGGAGCAGTCTGAAGGTACAGGTAAACTATCACAAGCTGGTGGCCCAGAATCCCATGGTACCTGCTCCTACTGCCTTGCACTCTCTTCCTCTAGTCATTCTTACAGCCTCATGGGAATTCCCCACGACAAGTTACTGCAGGAGGCAAATAAGGGGAATCAAGCTCCTGAATCATTGATCCATCTGCATGGTCTGCCATTCCAGCTGAAATTGGGCAACTGCTGCCCTCCCACTCAGGTGACCCTGAGGTACAGTTGAAAAAAAAAGTCCTCTGAGAGGGCAGGATTTGTGGTGTGCACTTTATTCTTTACTTCATATGTAAGTAAAGATGGACTGAGTACAGATCTATTCTTATTATATTTATTTATTCATTTGACTGTGCTGGATCTTAATTGTGGCATGCAGGAATCAATTCCCTGGCCAGGGATTGAACACAGCCCACCCCCACCCCCCACCAGCTTTGGATTGGAAGCACAGAGTCTTAACCACTGGACCACCAGGGAAGTTCCCAGATCTACGCTTATTAATAAGCCCTCACAGCTGATCAGGGACTGGGAAAGAACAAACAAGGATAGGAAATGTGACATGAAGGTCTGGGGGAGAGGTACATGGATAGATCTTCCAGAATGGTCACTGAATGTGAAAATGTTCATATCTCATGAGGAATGGGCAGAAGAATGACCCTCAAACCTAATATATGTTCTCTTACATGACTTTATTTTTGGGGGCTCCAAAATCACTGCAGCTGATGACTGCAGCCATGATATTAAAAGTCGCTTACTCCTTGGAAGGAAAGTTATGACCAACCTAGACAGCATATTAAAAAGCAGAGACATTAATTTGCCAACAAATGTCCATCTAGTCAAAACTATGGTTTTTCCAGTAGTCATGTATGGATGTCAGAGTTGGACTATAAAGAAAGCTGAGCACCAAAGAATTGATGCTTTTGAACCATGGTGTTGGAGAAGACTCTTGAGAGTCCCCTGGACTGCAAGGAGATCCAACCAGTCCATTCTAAAGGAGATCAGTCCTGGGTCTTCATTGGAGGGACTGATGTTGAAGCTGAAACTCCAATACTTTGGCCACCTGATATGGAGACCTGACTCATTTGAAAAGACCCTGATTCTGGGAAAGATTGAGGGCAGGAGGAGAACGGGACGACAGAGGATGAGATGATAGGATGGCAACACCGACTCAATGGACATGAGTTTGAGTAAACTCCAGGAGTTGGTGATGGGTGGGGAGGCCTGGTGTGCTGTAGTCCATGGGGTCACAAAGAGTCGGACATGACTGAGCGACTGAACTGAACTAAACACAGCAAAAAGAACTTTGCAGATATGATTAAGTTCAGGATCTTGAGATAGGGAGATTATCCTGGATTTTCTGGGTATATCTAATATAACCACAAGGGTTCTTATAAAAGGAGGACAGAAATGTCTGACAGAAGGAGATTTGAAAATGCTTTGCTAGTAGCTTTGAAGAAAGGAAAGGGCCATGACCCAAGGAAAGCAGGCAAACTCTAGAAGCTGGAAAAGGCAAGGATGGATTCTCCTCTAGAGCCTGCGGAAAGAATGTGGCCCTGTTAACAGTTTGATTTCAGCCCAGTGAGATTTCTGGACTACAGAATAATAATGTATAAATGTGTTGTTTTAAGCCAGGAAGTCTGTGGTAATTTGCTGTATGATGTGAACGTTCACCACAGGGTGTTCTCAGAGGACAGGGCACTCTGTTAATCAGAGGGCAAGATGACCCATTTATGGATGTGGGTTAACCACTTTCCCCAGCCACCCTAGTGCTAGCTTGATGGGCCCATGTACAAAGTGTATGTTTAGTCATTTTATGCTCACATCTGATTTGTCAGATTAGCACTACTATTATTCTTCCTATTTTTTAAATGAGCAGACTAGGACATGAGGGGTTTAAGTAAATTGGCCAAAGTCATATAGTCAGTAAATAGTGGAGCCAGGATTTGAACCTAGATCATGGGCTTCCCAGGTCGTGCTAGTAGTAAAAGAAACTGCCTGCCAGTGCAGGAGATGTAAGAGAAGTGAGTTCAATCCCTGGGTCAGGAAGATCCCTTGGAGGAGGGCACGTCAACTCACTCCCATATTCTTGCCTGGAGAATCCAATGACAGAGGAGCCTGGCAGGCTACAGTTCATAGGGTTGCAAAGAGTCAGATATGACTGAAATGACTTAGCATGCACGCAACTGATTCCAGTATCCAATATGATAGTCACCAGCCATATACAGGTATTTAGATTTAAATTAAGTAAAAAGCTTAGTTTCTGTCACACTAGCCACATTTCAAGTGCTCAACAGACACATGTGGCTAGTGGCTGCCATTTGGAGAGTACAGATATAGAACATTTCTATCTTTGAAGAAAATTCTGTTGGGCAGTGTTGCTCTAGAGTGTGGGCTCTAAACCAATACAACCTTCAGCATCTCTCATTAAGGATTATATCAAGTTCTAAATCAGGTTGCAATATGGATCAGACTCTTCTCCAGTTCCCTAAATAGCTATTCCCTGTGTCTGCCTGAGTTCTGCAGGTTGCTCGCCAAAGAACGTAATTGACACAAAGAAACCCTTACAGTACTGGTGTTGGGTGTTGAGACATTGCAGCAGATTACACATGCTAGAGTGTCAAAGTTGCACAGATGACTAAAATAGGTTGGCATTTGCTTATATGTCTGGTACCGTATCAGCTGGCAGTTGAAGGAGGGTGGAGGAAGATACCAAAGATATATATCATAACACCATTGTTCTCAGGAAATAAAGGATACAGGATTAAGCTCATCGATCCCACAAACACCTATTTAGTGCCTACTATGTTCCTTCCAGGATCCTAGGCATTAGGAATTTAGAGGCAAATAAAACAGACATAGGTTCCAACCCTGTGGAACTTCTGTTCTTTGCTTGGGGAAAGAAAGACATTGAGTAAGAAATAGTAAGTCTGTTGTGTATCAGGAAATGCAAAGTGTGGCATACTTTGGGATGAAATAACTAAAGAGCTGATAATATAAGTGCTCTAGTAGTTTATAAATAAGAAATAGCCATGTATACTAATAGGACATGTTCTTACTTTAGACCAATGGGAATCTGTGTAAGATTTTCAGCAGGGTAGAGACATGTTGCATAGAGATGTTCTAGGGAGGTGGTATGTCATAGAGGTTAGGCATCCTGGAGTCATGTTGGTCAAAATACAAATTCTGCCTCTACTACTGATGAACTTCATGAACTCAGTTTTATCATCTTCAAATGGCATGAGCATAATAGTCCCTACGTCTTAGTTTTTTTTCTCATAGGTTTTTATAAAGAATAAATGTTTGCAAGGTACCTTGATGTTTTTCTTACAATTACTACTATCTTTTTTTTTTTTTTTTGCTGCTCGATGTCTTCATTGCAGCACAAGGGCTTTCTCTCATTGCTGTGCAGGTTTCTTTAGTTGTGGCCCATGGGCTTAGTTGACCCGAGGCATGTAGGATCTTAGCTCCCCGGTGTTAGTGTTAGTCACTCAGTTGTATTGAACTCTTTGTGACCTGCCAGGCTCCTCTGTCCATGGGATTTCCCAGGCAAAAATACTGGAACTGCCATTTCCTTCTCCAGAGGATCTTCCTGACCCAGGAATCAAACTCCAAACTCCTGCATTGCAAGTGGACTCTTTATCATCTGAGCCACCAGGAAGCCCCCAACCAAGGATGAAACCCAAGTCCCCTGAATTAGAAGGCAAATTCTCAACCACTGGACCATCAGAGAAGTCCCACAATTACTACTATTTTTAAAATTTATGAGAGTTAGATCCTTAGGAAGAGAGATCAATTAGTGAGCTGCTGAAGTGGCCTTGGGCAAGAGGCTGTGAAGAGGAAGAGAATTTGAGACATTTAGAACTTTTTTTTTTAAGGCAGTTGAGGGGGTAGCTGGTACTTACCAGCAATCCCACTTAGGAGAAATGATAATATATGTCCACACAAAAACTTTTACCAATCAGGGCTCTCCAGAGAAAAGAACCAATAAGATATACAGTGATATGTATAACAGATTTAGTATAGGAAATGGCTCATTCTGTCATGGAGGCTGAGAAGCCCCTTGACATGCAAGTTGGAGAACCGAAAACAGGTGATGAAATTCAGCCCAAGACCAAAGGCCTAAGAATCAGAGCCAAGAGTGATATGTCCCTGGTGGAGCCAAAAGGCTCAAGAACCAGGAACTCCCAAATCCAAGGTTAGGAGAAGATGGGTGTCTCAGCTCAGGTAGAAAGTGAATTCGCCCAGCCTCTGCCTTTTTGTTCTATTCAGGGTTTCAGCAGATTGGATGGTGGCCACTCACATTGGTAAGGCCATCCTCTGATTCAAATGCTAATCTCTTCCAGAGACACCACTCACAGACACACCCAGGAAAAAAAAAAGTTTAACCAGTTATCTTAGCATCTCTTAGCTCAGTCAATTTGATACATGTGAACAAATGTTCATAGTACCATTATTCTTAATAGCCAGATAGTGCAAACAACTCAAACATCCATCAACTTATGAATGCTAAGCAAGATGTGGAATATCCAAACAATGGAATATTGTGTTCAGTCACCCAGTTGTGTCTGACTCTTTGTGACCCCATGGACTGCAACACACCAGGCCTCTCTGTCCCTCACCATCTCCCGAAGTTTGCCCAAGTTCATGTCCATTGCATTGGTGATGCCATCCAGCCATCTCATCCTTCTTCTCCTTCTGCCCTCAATTCTTCCCTGCATCAGGGACTTTTCCAGTGAGTCAGCTGTTAGCATCAGATGACCAAAATACTGGAGTTTCAGTTTCAGCATCAGTCCTTCCAATGAGCATTCAGGGTTGATTTCCCTTAAGATTAACTGGTTTGATCTCCTTGCTCTCGGGAGTCTGCTCCAGGACCACAATTTGAAGGCATCCACTCTTCAGTACTCCACCTTCTTTACAGTCCAGCTCTCACAATCATACGTGACCACTGGGAAGACCATAGCCTTGACTATACAGACCTCTGTCGGCAGAGTAGTGTCTCTGCTTTTCAACACACTGTCCAGGAATATTATTCAGTCATAAAAAGGATAGAAGTACTGATGCCTGCTACAACATACATGAAACTTAAAAACATAAGACTAAATGAAAGAAGCCAGATAAAGAAGACACATATTGTATAATTCCATTTATATTAAATGTCCAGTACAGAAAAATCCACAAAGACAGAAAGTAGATTTGTGGTTTCTAGGGACTGAGAGGAGGAGTATGGAAAGTGACTACTAATGGATACAGGATTTATTACTGGTGTGACGAAAATGTTCTGAAATTAGATAGTGTTGAGAGTTGCGCAATTTTGTAAATGTGCTAAAAACTACTGAACTGAATATTTTAAAACCATGAATCTTACAGTACGTGAATTAAATAGCATATGTCAAAAAATTTTAAAAAATAGTATAACAGGGTGACAGAAATCAGAGAGTTGTCTATGCCTAGAGATTCTTTAATATCTATTCTGTCTTGGTGGCAACCAAAAGGATCGCATTAGCACTTCCCGTGTGCCAAGCAATGTTCCAAGGATTTTACAGGTCTTAATTCATGTAATACCCACAACAATCATATAAACTAGACATCATTAGTTCCTGGAGAAACTGAGATCCGAGAGGTTATACAACTTGTCCTAGATCTACACAACTAGTAAGTGGTGTGAGTAGGATAGGAACCCACCAAACCTGGCCCTAGAACAAACTACTATATCATAAACTCTCTTACTGAGATAAATAACATCATCTTCTGCACTAAATTTCCTTTCACTCTAGCAGCTGTCACTGTATTTATCAAGGATACATTTAATCTCTGTGGATTACCCTACTATCTGATCCTGGATTACAGTTCTCAGTTTGTTCCTTAACTATTTCAAAAGTCCTGACATATCCATCCGTTTATCCACCATCCACTGGCCAAAACTCAAGGAAAAACTTTAACTGGCTTCTACAGACTATCTTTTCACTCAACGTATCTTCTAGATGACAGTTATTCCTCCAAAGGAGGTGAGGAGAGCAGAGGGAAGGGGAGGGCAGAGGACAGAAGAAGGTGTGGGGAAGGAAGACTTTAGATGCTTCCTGGTCTTTCATCGTCATACTGTCTAGGTACCTCCCATTTTATGCCACGCGGGGCTTGGTCTCCGCCCCGCCCCCTTGCCACAAAAATACGTTCCCATCCTTTGGCTTATTTTTTATTGTAACAAGAGAGGGTGGTGATTGGAATAATAGCCAACACTCACAAAATGCTTGCAGTGGCCAGGCATCTAGGACACCGTGAAACTACCAATAACCCCCCTGCTGTAGGTAGTACTTTCATCATCTCTATTTACAGAGGAGAAAAATGAGGCACAAAGAGGTTGTGGCTGAGGTGAGTTACGGCAGTGACAGAGCTGAGATCTGAAGCCAGTTGGGCCCAGCATCACAGTCTTATTCATTATGCCGTACTCCTCTTGGTATCCCTGTCAGTGTGGTCAGTTGTGTCCGACTCTCTGCCACCCCATGGACTGTAGCCTGCCAGGCTCCTCTGTGCATGGAACTTTCCAGGCAAGAATACTGGGTTGCCATTTCCTCCTCCAGGGGATCTTGCAGACCCAGGGATTAAACCCATGCCTCTTGCATCACCTGCATTGGCAGGCAAATTCTTTACCACTGTGCCACCTGGGAAGCCCTGTCTTGGTATAGAGTTATTTGTATATTATCTTTTCTGGCTGACATGTTTGTATTGTAAGAAACCCTTTTAGGATACCAGTTCTTGACTGAAAGGTGTGAGGAAAGGCAGATATATTTCGGGAGAGTTGATGGGCAGTCCTCCTAGCTCCACCTTGTCTGCCAATTGACATTTCCTGCTTTGACCTCACATGCTATTTAAGGTTTCTCATGATGACCCTGAGGTCATCAGGTGCTACAGGTTCCTGAACTGCCTTCTGAATCATCCAAGGAAGATTAAGCTGTGCACAGCTGGTTCATTCACTAAATAAGTTCTACCACCAGGCACCCAGTATTGGCACCCCACCTTCAACAAAGTGCAGTCTGATGGGGGGAAATACATATTAATCAAACAATTCTGTGACAAGGGCAACTAAGTACTGAAAGCATAATAAGGGTCTGATCCAGCCAGGGGATCATGGAAGACTGAGGAGGGATTGGCTGAGTGGAGGCCTTGAAGCATGAGGATTAACTGGGTGAAGCAAGGTGGGGAGAACATTCTAGGCAAGAACATGATAGTCCTGGGGTGGGACAGAGCATGGTAAATATCAGGCTAAGGAAGCTGGAATGGAGAGACTCAGGAGTAAAATGGGGCAGGACCCTATAGTCCTTCCAATCCACCTCCCACCCATGTCCTCTGCCTGCCTTTTGTCTGTGGAAAACTTTAGTCAAACAATAAGTTTAATCAGAGAAGTGAGACATACTAAAACAAAGTAAAACAGTCAAAGGAGATTACATAATAGTAATGTCGTCATTAAGCATAGCCAAGAAACTTTAACTTTTTCTCAAGGGCTATAGATAATATTCTCAGCCATATCCTGTGAGCTATCTTATAGATACCAAAACACCAGGTGGAGAAGTTAACTGTGACCAGACTGTCCAAAGGACAAGAGCTGCCACAATACCAAGAACTAGCCACAAAGAAATGGGAACAAATGGACCCTGGAACTGAAGATTAACTGTATACCTAAAACAACCAAGATGCTGCTGCTCAGACCACTGATGACCAATTTGAAGAGGACTGTCAGAGAAGACTGTGCTGTTTCTGCATGTAGCAGCTCCCCCACCCCAATGTGTCTATAAAGTTCTCACCCCCTGCTCATCGGGGTTGAGGGAGTCATTCTTTGGACATATGCCCTTGCTCCCCACAACCCTCTCAGTTGCCAGCATCTGAAATAAAGCAAACTTTCCTTTCCACCAAGCTGACCTGTTTATTGGCTTTTGAGTAACAAGCAGCCAGACCCACACACTATTTCGGTTAACAGAAAGAAGATGCTGAAGAGGTGGCAAGGTCAGACCACACAGGGCTTGTAACTCATATAGAACTTTTGATTTATCCTAAGAGGGAGGTGAAGCACAGAGGGGTTTGATCAGATTTGCGTTTTGAACCCATCAGTCTGTCTGAAGTGTGAAGGACTGTTGTTTTATAGAAATGCTACTTCACTGAAACCCCACCACAATCCTGTGAGCATTATTGTTATTCCAGTCATACAGGTTTAGAAAGGCTAAACAATGCGCTCAGGTCATTCCACTACTAAAGGACCCGGAAAAGGACCTGAGTCTTTTTGATTCCCAGCTGCTTCCAAAACTCCTTCCTTAAAAATACCCAAGGGAGGGGGGTCAAGTCGAGGCCTTTCCTGGTGCCACACCTACCCTGATCTCTAGGAATAGTTACCAAAGAGAAAAGGCATGCCCTCCTCTTGCCAGTCACCTGCCTGTTCACTGGGGTGCACCCACAGTCCTCTTCTATCCTCAAATACCTACCAAGCTACCAAGCACAAAACTGGCCAAAAAAGAACCTTATTGGTCAGGTGATTAACACCTGTCTCCTCTCCACCAGTTTTATTCAAGTAGCCTAGCAACTAATAGTGCAAATTTATCAAAGCAGTTACAGTCAGCACCTTGAAGGCTTGATTGCTCCCTGAAGTTCAAGGCAAATTACTTTTAAAATGCAGTTCTAATATTCTGAGTGGCAACACACTTGGAGCACAAATAACTTTTGCCTGGGGAAACATCTGCATTCTCAAAAACAATGACATTGACTTATCTCAAATATACTACATTTCTCTTTTTTGAAAAGAGTAAGAGGATAATGCAGACAGGATTTCAGAACCTGTCCTTTGTAGGAGGGATGGGGGGAGCAGGATTGGCACAAATAAGAACTGAGATATTATCTCTGCTCTGGCAGGAGAGGGCTTCCCAGGTGCCCTAGTGGTAAAGAATCCGATTGCCAATGCAGGAGACCCAAGAGACGCAGGTAACGATCCCTAGGTCCGGAAGATTCCCCAGCGGCGTCCCACTCCAGTAAACTTGCTTGGGAAATCCTGTGGACAGAGGGGCCACAGTCCAGAGTCTGGACGGGACTGAACACACAGACACCAAGCAGAGGGTCTGGGGGATGGGCGTAAACACCGTGAAGAAGAGGTGAAGTGCAGCACTTAGGCACTGATGGAAGGCAGGAAAAGAGATAAGGTGGTAGAAATAGAAACAAACAAACCGACGAGGGATTGCAAGAGGAAAGAGAATGGTTGAAAATGCACAGGGAAAGCAGAGAGAAAACGGTGAGAAAGCAGAGGGAACAAAGACACGCCTGCGCGGGGGGAAGAGTACCCTCCTGTCCTGACCCTGACAGATTAGGCTGTCTTAGCAGACTGTTATGATCCCGACTCCCTGTCACTCGACTCCAGCCCGACTAACCTCCTTGCTGCTCTTGAGCACTCCTGCCTTAGGACCCTCCATCTGCCGTTCTTCCCGCAACCATCTACAGCAGGTTTATCTCCTCACTTCCCGGGGCTCTCTCTACTCGACGGCGTCCCTAACCACACCTTAGTAAAGTAGCACCTCCCTCGCTCTTTAACTCCTACCCTGCTTTATTCTTAAAGCTGCAATCAACCAGCCGACAGACTATTTGGCTATTGTCTGAATTTCACCACCACCCCCCTCCCCGTTTCCCAGAAGGTAAATTCCGTATGAACGGGGACTTTGTGTTGCTCACTGCTCTATCTCCAGTACCCAGAACGGGGCCTGACGCTTTGTGGAGGCTCCATACACGTCCTCGGAATCAAGGGAGTGGGCGCGGGTGAGAGAAAGGCAGCTGGAAGAGATTAATTCGGAAGGGGTAGCCGTCTATGGGGTCGCAGAGTCGGACACGACTGAAGCGACTTAGCAGCAGCAGCAGCCAACGGAATAGCACACCTTCCATTCTTTTTCTCTTTCTCCCCTCCCCGTTTTTCCCTCTCCGCTTCATAGGCTAAGGACAAGAAGCAGGAATGAGAGAAATACGGAGAGAAAGAATCCAGATTAGTCCAGTTCAAATCCTGATGAAAAGTGCAAGGGTTGGAGAAGGGCTGAAAGGGAGAAAAACAAATGCACACGCAACAGTGAAAAGAAGTGGAAAGTAAGAAGAAAAGACTGGTAGACGTCACTCTCTCCCCTCACTTCTCTCTGACTCCTCCTCTCGGCTGGCCCGAGGCGACTCGCCCGAGGCGACTCGCCGCGGTCACCAGCGCGGAGGAAGCCAGACCCGCCTCTCTCGGAGGATGCCCCTGGCCCGCCTCGGCAGAGGCCCGGCACGCGTCCGCCCGAGCCGCGAAGGCGGCGGAACTACAGCTCCCAGGGTGCCGCGCGCGGGCGCGCCTGCGCAGTGCAGCGGGAGGCGGCGGTCTGTTCTCCGCTGAGGAGGAGCGGGGCTGAGGAGGGAGGCAGCGGGTGAGAGTTCAGAGTTCAGCAGCAGCAGCCCGAGCCCATGATTCCCATATGCCCTGTAGTTTCTTTCACCTATGGTGAGTATTATGTGCCCCTCCGGGGTCCCCGCCCGGCCCCTTCCCCGGCCCGGGGCGGCGGGGAGGCGCGGGGGTTGGGGCAGGCTCCGGGGAGGAGGCGGCGGCCGCCGCCACCCGGGCGTACGAGTGAGTGAGGGAGTGCGAGGCGGGAGGGGGAGGCGGCGCGGCCGCGGCCCGGCGAGGGCGGCTTCTCACGGCGCCTCTCTCTCTCTCTCTACCCCTTCCCTCCCTCGGCGTCTCTGCCCCTCGGCGCCTCTTCTCCCGCCATGGGACCCGACTCTCCTTGCCCGCCGCAGTGCCCAGCCGGCTGGGGGAAGATGCCAAAATGGCGACCGGCAACTACTTTGGATTCACCCACAGCGGGGCGGCGGCGGCGGCGGCTGCGGCCCAGTATAGGTAACGGCTCCCTACTCTTTCCCTCCTCTCCCCCTGCCCGCCCCTCCGCCGGGATCCCGCCGACGCGACACCCCCGCGCCCGCCCCCACTCTCTCCGCCCCCGGAGTCCTGGCCCGTGGCAGGCCGGGCCCACGGCCTCTCCCGGCCCGGGGCGGGAGCGAGGAGACGGCGAGGCTGGGGGCCGCGGAGGGCCTCCCGGGCCTTCGGCGGCCCCGCAGCTAAAATGGCCTCCCGCGGCGTCGGAGCCGCGCCGCCGCCCCCGCCCGGCGGGCTGAGGGAGGGAGAGGAGGCCGAGGCCCCTGCGGTCCCCCCGCCCCCGCGGGCCGGTCCCCACCTCCGATCCCCCTCCCACTTGAGGATGGAGAGAGTGGGCGAGGGCTTCTCTGAGGGAGTGGGGGTCGCCCCGGCCCGCGCGCTGCCTCTCCTCGCCGGGTGTTCGGGCCCCCGAGCCCAGATAACGTGTCGTTTTCTCGGCGCCTTCTCCTGCGTCCCGTGATCTCACCTGGCTCTCCACCCGAGCCCCGCAAAACCAACTGCGGGTGTTATCACATTCATTTGGTTGATTTAGTTTTCCCTGTGAGGAGAGAGGTAAACACACCAACCACCTGTGAATTGTGTAGCTGGTAGACTGGAAAAGATGCGCGAAGTTTCTAGTGCTGACAGATGAGTCCACTGCCTTGTTGCAGCTATTGTGATTAGGCTTCAGGTGGGCCAGTAATTCACCTGGGTGGGTCTTTCTCCTCCCGAGAAATGAAAAGGGCTAGTGAGGTACAGAGTTAGTGAAATGCCCCATATGAAATCTCTACCTTAAGGGAAGCTCTAATTTCTGAAATGTCTGTAGTTCGTTATATATCTTCTCAAAAGAAAGAAAAAAAACTAGATTTTGTTACTTTTGAGTCATTGTGAGAGGCTCTAGATTCAGGCATACAAGGCTCCTAAGTGATGAACTTTTTATATAGAGAAAGATTATATTAGATATCTGTAGTAGGCAGTTTAAAACCTAGATAGTTTTCTCACGTCATTCACTTCAGGAGGCGGGTGCTCTAATGGAAAGGACTTCACTGGGAACCAGAAGACCTGAGTTCCAGTCTGTTTTGCTCCTGGTTTTATGACAATGGGAGTATCTCTTAATTGAGCTGTCATTTTCCTCATCTGTAAAATAAGGCTGCCTTTTGTGGTTAAAACTTGTAATTCTGAAACACAGTTGCCATATTTCATGGAATAATAAGATGCTATGTCTTGCAAACGCTTCTCTGGTGACTAGGTGGTAAAGAATCCGCCTGCCAATACTGGAGATTTCGGTTCGACCCCTGGGTAGGGAAGATCCTCTGGAGAAGGAAATGGCATCCCACTCCAGTATTCTTGTTGGGAAATCCCATGGAGAGAGGAGCCTGGCAGGCTACAGTCATGGGGTTGTAAATGAGACAGACAGGAGTAGCAACTAAACACCACCATATATTGTAAAGAAAATGGTGTCATTTTATGGATCATTTAAAAACCCATTACCGATTAAGATCACTCAATGCTTAAGACACCATTGATTTTTAAGAGATATATAAATATTTTATTGATGAAATTGATATTTTACTAATTGTTGAATGCCTTGAACGCATGTGGCGTCTTTTACAAGTCCTTTTACCTTGAAGCTTACTTGCAGAAAAAGGACTGAGATGACAGATTATTGGAGCAAAAACGTTAAAAAAAAGTCTTTGCTTACAAGTTGTGATTGTTAAAACACTGGCGAAGTTTCAGCTACTTTAAACAGCTGATAATGTTCATGAAGGGAGAAAAATCAAGCCATTTTTCTTTCTCTGGGAAATAGGAGATAGTTATAACTAATGAGCATCTGTGTCATAAATCTGTGTTCTAGACAAGACTATTTAACCACTTACATTTTAATTGTTTAACACTATTTTTTTGTTATACTGTTCGCAGAGTGGTGATAAATTTGTTGGATTATTAACTGTTTACTGAAAACGTAGTGAGTTCTTTGTGGCAGTTTTGAAGTTTTTTTTCTAATGCAAACCTATAGATAGAAATGAGGGGAGGAAATGCCGATTTAAAGGTACTTAATCACTTTTGCAGAGAAGGCAATGGCACCCCACTCCAGTACTCTTGCCTGGAAAATCCCATGGACAGAGGAGCCTGGTGGGCTGCAGTCCATGGGATCGCTAAGAGTCAGACATGACTGAGCAACTTCACTTTCACTTTTCACTTTTATGCATTGGAGAAGGAAATGGCAACCCACTCCAGTGTTCTTGCCTGGAGAATCCCAGGGACGGGGGAGCCTGGTGGGCTGCCGTCTATGGGGTCGCACAGGGTCGGACACAACTGAAGCAACTTAGCAGCAGCAGCAGTAGCAATCACTTTTTGATGAAAATATTTGCATATATGTATTTTATCCCAGTATAGGAAGCTATTACAGAATTTCTGTATCTAGTTTTGCTGTTTTTTTTTTTTACTTTGAATCTTAATAGTTTGAGTAAACTGTTACATCAATCCAAAATATTGAACTGAATGTTACATATTTATGTGTATCTAATACGGAAGACCTGGGTTCCACCCCTGGGTCAGAAAGATCTCCTGGAGAAGGAAATGGCAACCCACTCCATTATTCTTGCCTGGAGAATACCGTGGATGGAGGAGCCTGGCAGGCTACAGTCCATGGGGTTGCAGAGTCTGACACGCCTGAGCGACTAACACTGTAATGAGAAAAGACTAGTCTTTTGACATTACTTATTTATGCATATATTGGCAAAACTAATTTTTAAGATACTTTATCCTAGTACATAACATAGTACATGGAATTGGTTGTTTTTAATGGAAAGAAATCAGATTCAGTAATGCTAATACTTGTTCAGGGAGGATCAACAAATAATAGTAAAAGCATATGCAAAAAATGCAGTGATGATCATCTTTCTTCCTGTCTAGAAATCATTAAAATACAACTTTCAGACATGGAAGACCACGGATTACTTTAAAATATTTTTTTTTTCTTTTAAAGGATATAAACTCAAGGAAATCTTAAACACTTACCTGTTGGATTACCTGAATAATTGGCTTCACCTGTCATAGAGTGCAGATAACTGAAAGTAACTTTCTTAAGTCTAGGTTTAATTGTGGTTCTTAGTTTTCTTAGTTACAGCTATGTAAGGTATTTGATTAAATTTATTTTAAGTTTAAGCTTTCTTTTTGCTTGTTAGTATTTGAGATTTATAATGGTATACTAAATAGCAAAGTTCTTTAAGAGATGTTATAAGAATCTAAGTCCTGCTACTAATAATTTTTAGATAAACCAAGTTTTTCTTTTGTATAATGCATATTAGATATTTTGTGATAAGCTTTTACTCAATCTTTGTGCTACATGTTCCATCAGCTACTGATAATTTTTCTTCCTGCTTTCTGCATTTCTTTTTTTTTCTTTTTGTATTTCTTCTAACGCTACTAAATAAACCTATTGTGCCATTTGTCCATTATTGCAAATGTACTTTTCATTTTCTTACCATTCTTGTGCTTTTTCCCCCCTTGGAAATTATAAAATCAAAAAAAGTTATTATTGTGTTTATATGTATATATTTCTGATAGAATGTTTATTTGGGGTGTGCAGGACAAAGCAGATTTCAGGCATGGTGAAAAAAATTGGAATGGCTTCATGGCAGAAAGAGAACTTGGTTGGATAGGTACCTACTTCAGTACAGTACTCTTTTTTGTTTTAGAATATATACTTTAAAACTTTTAGACATAATTTTATAATAAATTTTGGAGAAAACCATTTTAAAGGTTGTACGGACTTACCATAGCAAAGAATGTGAGAAAGATAATTCTCAGTGGAAAAAACTTGCTAAAAATTAATGTTTCATAGGATCAAATCAGTTTTTTTCCTTACTGGGAGTTATACAGAAGTCCTCATAGAAGTTCTTCAGTTTTTTAAGAAATTTTGTGGCATAAACAAATACACTATATGTAATACAAACTAATGTAATCCCATTATAGTTTACTAGTAATAGGACATAATCTTTTCTTTGAGAGTTTTAAACAGCCAGTTTCTCTTATTCCTTAGAAAAGCCATGGATTGTTTCAGTTCTTGTCACCTTTTTATCTACTCAAGATACTTGTCTGTTTCCTGCATAACTTGAATCTTTAGTTTGTGCTTAAACCTTCTTTGTTTGTTCTGTCTATAATTCTTATCTGAATGTTATTCTACCTTCAATAAAGTTAGCTATTTAAACTAATCATTTGGCAACATTTTTTACCCTTTTAATATCTAGAATTTATTGAGTTTAAAAACTTGAGTAATGATTGTATAGCGATCCAAGATAATTGCCCCCATATCTTAGAATAATAATATTCTTAAATAGTAAATGCTTAAGTGGATTTTGACTGTTGTCTGGATATTAACTTAAACATCTGCTAGTCATCTCATCTAGTGATTCTTGAGATGTCTTTAGGACATTTCTTCCTAAAGGATGAGTATCTCTTCACGTCACTAAGGTAACTTGGATAGGCTGATTAGCCAGTGAATTTTCTCTTTTTTTCTTCTCTTATTTCCTTTTTATTGGAGTGTAGAGTTAAGAATATTGTATCTTGGAGGAAAGAATAAAAGTAACACTAGTAAGGTCACTAACAGAGACTGTGAAAAAACCAGATGAACAGGTTTTTGAAACCAATGTTAGTGATGGAAATTTACTGGCTCTACCAAAAAAAATTTACTGCAGTTGCTAATTATATTAACTCTTCCATTGTTGAATTAGAGATCTTAGGGTTCATATTGCATGAATGAATTTGAAATAATGAACACTTTCTTTCCAAAAGGATTAGTGCTATTACAGGGATGTGTCCTGTATGTGTTATTAATAGCCTTAAGGGCAGTGTGAGCCAAAATAGCACTCTATAGAATGCTTAAAGTGTATTTTTGACTGTGCTTTTGCTTTTGTAGCCTGCTTCACAGTATACTATAATGAAAAGGGAATGAGCTAGTCACACTTTGGATTTGAATCTCTGTCTCTTTAGGCACTTGTCCAAGTCCCTTAATTTTTCTGTGACTTGGTATCTTCAGCTGACTTGCTTTGAGGTGAAGATTAAATATAAAACTTCCTGGCCTAGTGCCTGATTTTCAATAGGTACTTCACCCATGTTAGTTTTCAGCAGAGATTTGCATAATAATATTAAAAGGGTTCTAAAAGCTATCCTTAGTTGATATCTATCCTACATTTAATATGTGGAGTTTCATCATCTCAATGGAGAAGGAAGTGGCAACCCACTCCAGTGTTCTTGCCTGGAGAATCCCAGGGACGGAGGAGCCTGGTAGGCTGCCATCTATGGGGTCACACAGAGTCAGACACAACTGAAGCAACTTAGCAGCAGCATCTCAATGTTAAAAGTAGGTACTTGAGTATCAGTTGACAGCCTCAGTTTCAGTGTCAGTTTAATAGAGACCTCCAAATTTTTAATTACTTGCAAGTAACATGATTATTAACAGACAAATATGAGAAATAATAAGAATTCAGATTTCTGCATCTAAGATCAGGGAAATATTGGTAACACTCATGTTTCATCAATGTCAGATTAGATAATTATATTTCAAATAAGTTCTTTGTACATAGCCATAAAATCTATTAAGTAGATCTAAAACTAATGAGATAATGCAAAACATTTTAAGGAAAAAATAAAATAGGCTATAAAGAACATAAAAGAAGACATACATGAAGATGGGCTATGTTCATGGAGTGAAAAAAAAAATCAATACTATCAAGTTAATCAGTTTTCTCCTGAGTAGTCCATATATTTAATGTAATTCCAATAAAAACCACAGCAGACTTTTTGGGGTAACTTGATAAAGAAATTCTTCTGTTGACAGTGGAGAGAGTATTTATCCAAAAGTAGTCAAGACAGTCTTGTCATGATATCATGCATATTAGTAGGGACCAAAAGACATTAAACAGGAAAATGTGGTATTGATGGAGGGACAGACAGACCGTTGGCTTACAGTAGAGATCCCAGAAATAGATGTGTGCTTACAGGGAGTGGATTAGAATATATGGCTGTTTAAGTAGAGATACTTGTCAAAAAAAGCAAATCAGCCATATTGTTATTTAGAAATAAATAATCAGAATAGTAAGAAAACGGTCCTTCGGCTTATAAATGTAGTAACTGACAAAGTATGTTAGAATTACTAGAAAGAGATTAAAGGTGGGGTGTGTGCCTACGGTACTTATCCATACATTGTCCTTGGCATCACTCTATCATAATTGGGGTTGTCATTCTAAGAACAACATTGCTTAGTGTTTTGTGAAAGCTGTGTACAATGCAGCTCTTAATTCACCCTTACACAGGGCCAATTATTGAAATAAAGAACATTTGACTTTTTGTTTTTTTAATATTAGTCTTCTCATGTAATAAGTACATTAAAATGCATTTGTAGGGAGTAACTTGAAGTACGCATAGTCCCTGCTCTCAATGAGTTTACTCTGCTGGAAAATGAGAGTAGGGGCGGACATACCTACAGGTAACTCTGCCATGGTAATGATCGTACTGACTTTTAATAAAAAACTTAAATGGGGCATTGGAGCATTTCAACTATGGGGTTTGAGGTAGTCTTCACGGTATTTAATTCTGAAAATCAAGGCAGGGTCATTTTAGACAAAATGTGTTGGCCAAGGCAAGAAGGAATTAAATTCTTTTTTGGTTTGTGTAGGTTTTTTTGGACATACCATGTGGCATGTAGGGATCTTAGTTCCCCAGGGATTGAACATGTGCCCTCAACAGTGAAAGCACAGAGTCCTAACCACTGGACTGCCAGGAAATTCTAGGAATTAAATTCTTAATATGGTTGGTAGTTGGTGGGTTCTGAAGTCCTGGCTCCCTCTACTAGTTTCCATGTGACATTGGGCAAACAGTCCTTCGGTACTTGAGTTTCTTCATCTATAAATTAGAGATAATACTATCTCACAGGATTGAAATTTTTGAAAAATTCTCCCTTGAAGTGTGATATATATGAAAAGAACACATATCATAAGAGTATAGCTTGATGAAATGTCAGAAGCTGGGCCTCACTGTATAACCAGCCGCCAGACCAAGAAACAACATTATCAGCATCCCAGGAGGCCTCTACATTTTCCATTGTGGTTTGAGAATTCAATGAGATAACATTTGTAAGGTGCTCAGAATATTCAGTAGGCATTTGGAAATGGAGCTCAGAATTGGGATGAGGGTCATAGTGTAAACACTAGCCATATGGTGGTAAATCCACCATTGTAGCTGTGAGTATGGATGAACCAGAGGAACTACTTTTCATGCATCAAACATTTAAACATTTAAACTTTTTTTGAATGGGGGGGGGGAATAGTCAGGGTTACAAACTTGGGGAACTTCAGTGTTGAAAGTAGAGCCAGAGAAAGAAACAAATAACTGGGCCAGGGTGGTGGTGAACAGAGAGCTAGGAGAATGTAGTGTTCGTAAAAACTAAAAGAAGATAAAGTAGTCAGCAATATTAAGGCTTTAGAGAGGTCAAGTAAAGAATTGACAGTTATCTAAATCATTCCTGGGTGGGAGGTGGGAGGGGATTCATGTTTGGGAACGCATGTACACTAGTGGTGAATTCATGTCAATGTTTGGCAAAACCAATACAGTATTGTAAAGTAAACTAAAGTTAAAAATAAAAAAATTTAAAAAAAAATAAAAAATAAATCATTGCTTTAATTTTCATGGGCAGCCATTATAGAAACACTAGAATCTGACTCTTTGGAGCTACAGAAAGACAAGCATAAAATTTTGCATAAAATATGTTTTGCAGTCTAACTTAGTATTCAAATAATTTTTTTAAAAAATTTGTTGAAGTATGGTTGGTTTACAAGGCTGTATTTTTGCTGTACTGCAAAGTGGCTCAGTTATACTCATATAAACATTCTTTTTTATGGTCTTTTCCATTATAGTTTATCCCAGAATATTGAATATAGGTCCCTGTGCTATACAGTAGGACTTTGTTGTTTATCCACAAATAAATTCTTGAGGGTCCTAGAGATTAAATGGGCTTAAAGTATTGGGAGGCACTGTGTTTAAAGATAAAAAAAGTGAAAATTTTGAATTAATTTTTTATTTCTTGAAAAAGATAGTATAGTGTATGATTGCATTATACTGGTATAGTAGTCTGCATTAAATGGGCAGAGAACTTGAAATTTGAAGAATGATACTTTTTGATAGGAAAAACAATGAGCCTTTTAAAAATACATATAAATGAGGGCAAAGAGCGATACGGTTTATGAAGATGACTTTATTGCTTCTCTCACTACCCCAGTTCTACCCATCCCAAACCATTTTTTACTGTAAGCAGACATAGTCACTGTAAATTGAATCAAACTACTCTTATGCTTAAAATCCTTCATTTGCTAACCTTTACTTTCAGAATATCTGGTTATGCTAGCTTCACATTTAGAGGATTTGGGGTCTTATTGTATAGACTTACAGTTCATTATTCAGATGATATCCAAAAAATTCTGAAAACAATACTAGTAAAAAGAAAAACTGACATGAAGAGTAGGTTGTTGCTCATTGTTCAATTACATCCGACTCTCTGCCACCCCATGGACTGCAGCACACCAGGCCTCCCTGACCTTCACCATCTCCCAGAGCTTACTCACACTCATGTCCGTCAAGTCTGTTGTCCCCTTCTCCTGCCTTCAGTCTTTGCCAGCATCAGGGTCTTTTCTAATGAGCAGTTCTTCGTATCAGGTGGCGAAAGTATTGGAGCTTCAGTATCAGTCCTTCTAATGAATAGTCAAGATTGATTTCCTTTAGAATTGACTTGTTTGATCTCCTTGCAGTCCAAGGGACTCTGAAGAATCTTCTACAACACCACAGTTCAAAAGCATCAATTCTTCAGCACTCAAGCCTTCTTTTTGTCCAACTCTTTACATCCATACGTGACAACTGGAAAAACCATAGCTTTGACTAGACGGACTTTTGTTGGCAAAGTAATGTCTCTGCTTTTTAATTTTCTGTCTATGTTGGTCATAGGTTTTCTTCCAAGGAGCAAGTGTCTTTTAATTTCATGGCTGCAGTCACCATCTTCAGTGATTTTGGAGCCCAAGAAAATAAAGTCTGTGACTGTTTCTCCATTGTTTCCCCATCTGTTTGCCATGAAAGGATGGGACCAGATGCCATGAACTTAGGTTTTTGAATATTGAGTTTTAAGCCAGCTTTTCCACTCTGCTCTTTCACCTTCCTCAAGAGGCTTTTTAGTTCCTCTTCACACTCTGCCATAAGGGTGGTGGTATCTGCATATCTGAGGTTATTGGTATTTCTCCCGGCAATCTTGATTCCAGCTTGTGCTTCATCCAGCCCAGTATTTCTCATGCTGTACTCTGTATGTAAGTTAAATAAGCAGGGTGACAATAAACAACCTTGACATACTCCTTTCCCAATTTTGAACCAGTCGTTTCTTCCATCTCTGGTTCTATTGCTTCTTGACCTGCAGACAGGTTTCTCAAGAGGCAGGTGGGGTAGCCTGATACTTCATCCCTCTTAAGAATTTTCTACAGTTTGTTGTGATCCACACAGTCAAAGGCTTTAGCATAGTCAGTGAAGCAGAAGTAGATGTTTTTCTGGAATTCTTTTGCTTTTTCTATGATCCAACAGATGTTGGCAGTTTGATCTCTTGTTCCTCTGCCTTTTCTAAATCCAGCTTGCACATCTGGAAGTTCTTGATTCACATACTGTTAAAGCTTACCTTGGAGAGTTTTTAGCATTACCTTGCTAGCATGTGAAATGAATGCAATTGTGCAGTAGTTTGAACATTCTTTGGCTCTGTTTTTGGTAGGTGGGATGTAATTTTTTTTAGTTTCACCTCTGTAAGTATCCATACCTTTCTCTGAAGAAATGTTAATATATTTGAGATATAATGAAAGATGTATTTTTCTTTAGTATAGGAAGTTATAGAGCACTTTGGTTTAATTTATGGTATCCATCAGCTTTAATTATACCCAATAGTTTGTTTCTTTTTTGAGTAATTCTGTTTACAAATACTTACAAGGGTTAACATTGCATGACTTTTTCTTTTAGATGTCTTCCAAAGAAAACTGTTTGCTTATTTTCAAAATGGAATAAAATTTATTTTATCTCAATTACCATATGGATCCACTGGATCTTTTTTTATAAGTCTTAAGATTTAGAATATGGAATCTTAGTGATCTTGTTTTTCTATTTCTTAAAACATTTTGCTATTTTGTGATCCTAAAGATTATTTCCTGTTTACTCATCACTTATTTCCAGCTATGCTGAAAAAAAAAAAAAAGTAGTACAATGGCAAAATGGTTTTGGAAGCACCTTGAAGGATGGTATGGTAGTGAAATAAGTGGAAGATACTGCATTGCCCAACATTTTGCATCTTTCAAGATGGTATGAAAGAAGAGAGAGACACTACCTTTAATTGTTGGCTTTTGGTTTTCCTTCAGCACAATTGGGGAGTCAGAATTAGTCATTCTCTGTTCATACTGTCAAAAGATAAGAAAGTTAACACAAGAAAATATTTCACAATTATTACATAAATAAGATGAATGCAAGAACAAAGTGACACTACTCAAGACAAATGATAATGGTGAAATTGATTGCATGAGCAAAATCTCAGCTTAAGGGTCTTTAGATACCGTATCCTAGATCAGGGATCCCCAACCCCCAGGCCACAGACCGTTATGAATCAGCCATGCAGGAGGTGAGTGGCAGGCCAGTGAGGGAAGCTTCCTTCTGTGTTTAACAGAGGCTCCCATCACTCCCTTTAAACCTGAGCTCCACCTGCTGTCAGACCTGCAGAAGTATTAGATTCTCACAGGAGGAGCTTTGCAGCTCCTCCTGTGAGAATCTAATGCCTGATGGTCTGAGGAGGGGCTGAGGTGTTGCTAGTGCTGGGGAGCCACTGCAAATACAGATTATTAGCAGAGAGATTTGACTACACAGAGACCACAATCAGTTGCGTGCAGACTCCTGTCAGAACCCTGTCAGTGAGTGACAGTTGTATGTGTGCCTGCTAAGTCACTTCAGTTGTGTCCGACTCTTTGTGACCCTGTGCACTGTAGCCTGCCAGGCTCCTCTGTCCATGGGATTCCCCAGGCAAGAATACTAGAGTGGGTTGTGTTTCCTCCTCCAGGGGATCTTCCCAACCCAGGGATCAAACCTGCATCTCTTCCATCTCCTGCATTGGCAGGCAAGTTCTTTACCACTAGTGCCACCTGGGAAGGCCAGGTGGCAATTGTATAATTATTTCATTATATATTACAATGTAATAATAATAGAAATAAAGTGCACAATAAATGTAATGCACTTGAATCATCCCAAAACCATCCCCTCCCCCCATCTGTGGAAAAATTGTCTTACATGAAACTGGTCCCTGGTGCCAGAAAGGTTGGGGACCACTGTCTGAGATGAGTTTCTTCACACTGAAGAATCAGTAAATGAACAATATATTTCTAAGGATAAAAAAAGAAAGTACTCATCTAGTTAATAAGAAGGACTTCATTATGTAATATTCTGTGACAATATTAGGAACATCCCATTTTGCTAGAAGTATATGTGGCAGAAATCTTCCTTGTTTTGTGATGTTTGTGAACTAAAATTTACTTGATATGGTGCATTAGTGGACAAATCTTAGGGAGATATGTATACAAAGGTAGTTGGAAGGAAATAGATGGTGTAGAAATTTTAAAATTCATTAGATTATTCCAGAACAAAAAATTGATGTTTTACAATTATGAGTCAAATATGGTTATCATCATCTCTCTCTCTCCAGAAAAATATGAGCCATAAAACATTGCAAAACTTTTTAAAGCATTGTATGTTGACAATTCAAATGTAGGAAAAAGAACCGGAAGTAATGAGTTGGAACTCATTAGAGAAATACTTAAAATGTAGAACTAGCATTTACAGATGGACATGTTTATGCATTAAAGTTGATGAGCAGTTATGTTTAGAAAACATGGTCCATTTTGTCTATATGTGGAATAAAAGTTTTAATTTATAATTCATATTGAAAATTTTCTATTAGTTTTTCATTATCCCTTATTCTTATGTAAATGGTCAAATAACCTCAGAAATACTGAAAAGAATAGAATGAGGTTCAGTGGATCCAAATGACATTTCTCCTGGTGGTAGCTCAGCTGGTAAAGAATCCACTTGCAATGCAGGAGAGACCCTGGTTGATTCCTGGATCAGGAAGATTGTTGGAGAAAGGGTAGAAATACCCACTTCAGTATTCTTGGGCTTCCCTGGTGGTTCAGATGGTAAAGAATCCACCTGCAATATGGGAGACCTGGATTTGATCCCTGGGTTGGAAAGATCCCCTGGAGGAGGGCATGGCAACCCATTCCTGTATTGTCTGAAGAATCCCCAAGGGCAGAGGAAGCCGCGGTCTACAGTTGATGGGGTTCCTAAAAGTCAGACATGACTGAGCGACTAAACACAGAACAGTACAACATTGAGAGTTAAAAGATCTCAAGAAAACTGTTAACAGTTCATATGCTATGTAACCATCCTTCTCCCTTGTAGTCTACAAATCTAATGAGTTGGTAGAAATGGTAGGAGTGGTTATTTTATTTGTTCTAGTTTTTAAGAAGAAAATAGAGCCTGAATTTATTCAGTATTCAGTTCAGTTGCTCAGTCATGTCTGACTCTTTGTGACCGTGTGGACTGCAGCACACCAGGCTTCTCTGTCCGTCACCGACTCCCGGAGCTTACTCAAACTCATGTCCATAGACTTGGTGATGCCATTCAACCATCTCATCCTCTGTCGTCCCCTTCTCCTCCCGCCTTTGATCTTTCCTAGCATCAGGGTCTTTTCCAAGAAGTCAGTTCTTCACATCAGGTGGCCAAAGTATTGGAGTTTCAGCTTCAACATCAGTCCTTCCATTGAACACGTAGGACTGATTTCCTTTAGGATGGACGGGCTGGATCTCTTTGCGGTCCAAGGGACTCTTGAGAGACTTCTTGAACACCACAGTTCATATGGATCAATTCTTTGGTGCTCAGCTTTCTTTATAATCCAACTCTTACATCCATACATGACATCCATACAAAGCTGGAAAAACCATAGCTTTGACTAGACGGACCTTTGTTGGCAAAGTAACGTCTCTGCTTTTTAATATGCTGTCTACATTGGTCATAACTTTTCTTGCAAGGAGCAAGGGTCTTTTAATATCATGACTGAAGTCACCATCTGCAGTGATTTTGGAGCCCAAGAAAGTAAAGTCTGTCACTGTTTCCATTGTTTCCCCATCTATTTGCCATGAAGGGATGGGACTGGATGCCATGATCTTAGTTTTCTGAATGTTGAGTTTTAAGCCAATTTTTTCACTCTCCTCTTTCACTTTCATCAAGAGGCTCTTTAGTTCTTTGCTTTCTGCCATAACGGTGGTGTCATCTCTCCCGGCAATCTTGATTCCAGCTTGTGCTTCATCCAGCCCAGCATTTCTCATGATGTACTCTGCATATAAATTAGATAAGCAGGGTGACAATATACAGCCATGACATACTCCTTTCCTGATTTGGAACCAGTTTGTTGTTCCATGTCCAGTTCTAACTGTTTCTTGAATTTCATACGGATTTCTCAGGAAACAGATCAGGTGGTCTGGTATTCCCATGTCTTTAAGAATTTTCCACCATTTGTTGTAATCCACAGTCACAGGCTTTAGCGTAGTCAATAAACCAGAAGTAGATGTTTTTCTGGAACTCTCTTGCTTTTTCGATGATCCAGCAGATGTTGGCAATTTGATCTCTGGTTCCTCTACCTTTTTCAAATCCAGCTTGAATATCTGGAAGTTCACAGTTCACGTACTGTTGAAGCCTGGCTTGGGGAATTTTGAGCATTATCTTTCTAGCATGTGAGATGAGTGCAGTTGTGCGGTAGTTTGAACATTCTTTGGCATTGCCTTTCTTTGGGATTGGAATGAAAACTGACCTTTTCCAGTCCTATGGCCACTGTTGAGTTTTCCAAATTTGCTGACATTGAGTGCAGCACTTTCACAGCATCATCTTTTAGGATTTGAAATAGCTCAGCTGGAATTCCATCACCTCCACTAGCTTTGTTCGTAGTGATGCTTCCTGAGGCCCACTTGACTTCGAACTCCAGGATGTCTGGCTCTAGGTGAGTGATCACGCCATCGTGGTTATCTGGGTCATGAAGATTTTTTTCTATAGTTCTTCTTGCCACAGAATATATTCTATATTCTTCTTAATATCTTCTACTTCTGATAGGTCTATAACATTTCTGTCCTTTATTGTGCCCATTTTGCATGAAATTTCCCCTAGTATCTCCAGTTTTCTTGAAGAGATCTCTAGTCTTTCCCATTCTATTGTTTTCCTCTATTTCTTTGCATTGATCACCAAGGAAGGCTTTCTTATGTCTCCTTGCTATTCTTTGGAACTCTGCATTCAAAGGGATATATCTTTCCTTTTCTCCTTTGCCTTTAGCTTCTCTTCTTTCTTTATCTATTTGTAAGACTTCCTTAGACAACAATTTTGCCTTTTTTGCATTTCTTTTTCTTGCAGATGGTCTTGATCCCTGCTTCCTGTACAATATCCCGAACTTCTGTCCATAGTTCTTCGGGCACTCTGCTTATCAGATCTAATCCCTTGAATCTATTTGTCCCTTCCACTGTATAATGGTAAGGGATTTAATTTAGGTCAAACCTGAATGGTCTAGTAGGAAACTACTTCCTTCAGTTTAAGTCTTGTTGGCAACAAGGAGTTCATGATCTGAGCCACAGTCAGCTCCTGCTCTTGTTTTTGATGACTCTTTAGAGCTTCTCCATCTTTGGCTGCAAAGAATATAATCAGTCTGATTTCTGTATTGACTATCTGGTGATGTCCATGTGCAGAGTCTTCTCGTGTTTCTGGAGGGTGTTTGCTGTGACTGGTGTGTTCTCTTGGCAACTCCATTAGCCTTTGACCTGCTTTGTTTTGTACTCCAAGGCCAAATTTGCCTGTTATTCCAGGTATCTCTTGACTTCCGACTTTTGCATTTCAGTCCCTTATAATGAAAAGGACATCTTTTCGGGGTGTGCATTCTAGAAGGTCTTGTAGGTCTTCTTAGAACCATTCAGCTTCAGTTTCTTAAGCATTACTGGTCGGGGCATAGACTTGGATTACTGTGATATTGAATGATTTGCCTTGGGAACAAACAGAGATCATTCTGTCGCTTTTGAGATTGCAGCCAAGTACTGCATTTCAGACTCTCTTGTTGACTATGATGGCTACTCCATTTCTTCTAAGGGATTCTTGCCCACGGTGGTAGATATAATGGTCATCTGAGTTAAATTCACCCATTCCAGTCCATTTTAGTTTGCTGATTCCTAAGATGTTGATGTTCACTCTTGCCATCTCCTGTTTGACCAGTCCAATTTGCCTTGATTCGTGGACCTAACTGCTGGGGTCCAGCCCCGGTGGATCCAGGGAATTTGAAGCATGGACAGCATTAGCGAGGAAAACTTATTTATTTATTAATATAGAGATATAAGATTAGATTAGGAAGAAATAGGTAGTAAGAAAATTAAGTGGAGAAAAGAGACTGAATAACTTGGTTTACGTGGAAAGCTAATAAAGTTCCAGACAAGGAGCTTGCACCATCTACGTTAGGCCACGAGCGTCTGTTTGAATATCGGAGAGTGCCCCGCCTTAGGCTCTCTTGTGGATCTTAAAAGCCAGGGCAAGTAAGTAGACATGGTGAGCCTCCACGTCCCAGATGGGAATTCAGCCTGAAATTAGCGTAAAGAAGAGACACGGGGGCGGGGGAACCAGTCCTTCCAATGACTGGCTCCGGCTCCAGTTGTTCAGAAGGCCTTTTATACCTTTTTGATTGTACATAGAGATCAATGGGTAATACAAAATTATGCAGTGTTAGCAGCCCAGACTCTTATCAAAACCAGGCTTTTCTCTCTGCATACCTAGTTGTATACACAAGTCTTAAGTAATTTACATCATCTTCCTGCCAAAAGGGCCAATTAACATTTTACAGCCTTTTTTCTGATAAGGGTTTGTCAACCAGAAGACTTATTTGTGTTGATCTTCCCAAAGTCTTGGTGCCACTCTCAGAAAGCACTAAATAAAGTTACATTCTTACATAGCAAGGACACAAGAGGAGTGCAGTGATATATAACAAAGAAAAGTAATTAACTCAAAAGTCTAGAGTTGCTAACATCAAAACTACTATATATCTTTTTCCATATCCCGTTTACATTGATTAACATCCTCCCAGGTGCCTAAAAGATAAAGAATATGGAGGCCTGGTGGCAATCATTGAGTCAACAGTGAAAACCCATCACCAATATGATTTTTAGCTCTTTAGAAAAGGCTCTGTATCTTTAAGATGCTTTTAAGCTTTGTGCCTCTCACGGTTGTGGGGCTGTAAGCAATTCACAAGCTGTAAGAGGTCCGGGGAACCTGTTAGGCAAGCTAGAGGGCTATCAGAGGGGTTTTAACTGAAACATCCCTTTCAAATGCAGAAGACTAAAGCCCTGATTTGACTTTTTCCAGAGAATATTAGAAGAGTGGAAAAGCAGGCAGATTCTTATTTTTGGGGGGGTGGGTGCTCAGGAAATGCCAGGGGGAAAACCTGAGGTCTGATTAGCCTTGCCATCAGAGCTCTGCCGCATGACCTCATCACGGGTGGGATTCCTCACGCTGGCTCCCGGCACCTAACATTCCAACTTCCTATACAATATTGCTCTTTACAGCATCAGACTTGACTTACATCACCAGTCACATCCACACCTGGGATATTTATTCCAGATATTTAACCATCCTTCTCCCTTGTAGTCTACAAATCTAATGAGTTGGTAGAAATTGTAGGATTTGTTATTTTATTCTGGTTTTTAAGAAAATAGAGCCTGAATTTAAGTTTCTTCCAAAATTCTGCAATGATGCAGTTATTGTTTTAATAGCATTATAAAGATAATAGAGCATGATATAGCAAGTTTAAGGAATATCTAAAGGTAGTATGTCTTTTTTCATCATTCTCAACATTGTAAAATATTAAATATAAAGATAAATTTGACAGAAGTTTTGTAGACATAGAAAATCCTGTAATTTGACCTAGAAGAGTCCAACAATGTTGAACATTAAATTTGGGCTAATGGAAGGGTTGTGTTTTGTGTGCCAAAAGAAGGAAAAAAATGTTTTATCAGTTACTTTACTGTGTTATCCAAAGTTAAAACAGATACACTCAACAGAGTGTAAAAAAAAAAGCACATTTAATAATATAAGTGACAGAAGCTACCTACATTTTCTTGAGATTATTTTTCCCCTCATTGTCTTTCAAGGTCAGAAATTAAACATTCTGCATCTGTCCTATGGTGGTTCCTCTAGAAATTTCACATTTTTAATTTAAAGTTAATTACTTCCCCGGTGGCTCAGACGGTGAAGCGTCTGCTTACAGTGTAGCAGACCCAGGTTCAGTTCCTGGGTCGGGAAGATCTGGAGAAGGGAATGGCAACCTACTCCAGTATTCTTGCCCCCCACCCGCCACAAAAAAAGGGGGGCTCAAAGAAATATTACTGGAGAAGGCAATGGCACCCCACTCCAGTACTCTCGCCTGGAGAATCCCATGGACAGAGGAGCCTGGTAGGCTACAGTCCATGGGCTCGCAAAGAGTTGGACACGACAAAGTGACTTCACTTCACTTCAAAGGTAATCGTTAACCTTTAACTGTTTAGGAAGGTACCTTTACATTACCTTCCTAAACAGAACAAGGACTTAAAATGCTTTAACTTTGATCAGTTGTGCTGATTTTGTGCTTTTGTTGTTTTTAGATTTTCTAAACCCTGTGATAGTTGTTGGACAAAATTGTCTTATATAGCCAGTGATTATTTAAATTTGCCTTCAAATTTACCTTTTTTTTTTTTAACCTTAACGTTCATTCATCCTGAGATCATTTTCTTCCTAAAGTATATCTTTGAGAATGTCCTTTAATATAGGTTTACTAAGAACAGATTTTCTTGTTTCGTTTTTTTTAATCTCAAAGTATCTTCATTTCTCCCGTCTTAAGAAGTCATCACTTGGTCTCTAGGGAATTTTCTTCCTCAGACTAGTTGTGCTTTTCACTCTTTGGTGTTTACAGTTTCACTCAGATGGATTTTGGTGAGAATTCCTTATTTAATCTTAATTTGGAGTAGTTGGGACTCCTGGATATGAGGATTGTTATATCAGACATTCTATTTAGATGTCCTCTCTCCCATTCTTTTTCTTCATTTGTAACTCCAGTGAGTTGCAAGTTAACATTTTCTATTCTTTCCTCCTGGTCTTTTAACCGCTTTAATATCTTTCATCTCTTTGTGTGCATTCTTGGTAAGTTTTATAGATTTTTTTTTTTTTTTTTTTGGCCAGCTGTGTCTAATCAGTTATGTGATACCTTTCTAAGATTCTGATTTTTATGTACTTGTATTTCATTTCTGGAAATTGTTTCCATTCATCAAATTGTTTTTGATTGACCTCTTGGTCTTGGTTTTGACTGTCTCTTTAGTGTGCTTATTTTCTGTTTTGTATCCTATAATTCTAATAATTGTAGTTTTCTCAGTTTTTAAATAATTTAGCAAGCTGTTGTTCATAGTATCTTATTTCCTTATGGGTTTCATTTTTGATTGAGATCTCTTTCTTTCAGGATTGTAGCATTAGAGAGAAATCTGGATTCTGTGGCACCTGAAAGCATTGTCAGCACAGAGGTACTTGGTTTGGTGTTTTCCCTGGTCAGATAATGTGAATTCCAGAGCCCAAGCTAGGAGAGTGCTCACTTGTTAAGAATTATCAAAGAAGAGCCTTCTCTCCTTCACCTAGAGCCAAGGCTCAGATAAGAAAGTTTCCATACAGTTCTGCCTTAAAGGGGGAAGTGGGCTTTTTCCTAATTCACTTTCTGTTAGTTTCTTATGGGGGTTCTGAGCCTTTACTTCCCAATGCCTTTGATGTCTCTGTTAACACAGAAATTGGTATGTATAGCAGTTAACCAGGAGGAGATTTGGAGCCCTAGGTAAGACTGTATTATAGGTTTAGGCAACAGACCTCTGGCCACTCATGCACTCTTTGTTTTAATGGACAACAAATATTGTTTCTCTGTCATAAGATAGAAGAAAGCATTTTGCTTAAAGAGGTTATAAGTAAAGAGCATGAAAATGAATGATGAATACCATCACAGATCTTAAGTTAATGTTCTGTTTTATCATAAAATGGTGATTCTCAAACTTTCTGGTTCTGGGACCCTTCTAAGGTATTTATAAAATTGTTTTTAAATAATAGTAAAGCCACTACATGCTAACCAAGAATATCTTTATGAAAAGTAACTATTCCAACCACGAAAAAAGTAGTGAGATGAGAAGCATTGTTTTTCATTTTTACAAATCTTTTTAATATCTCCTTGGATATAGAGATAAGATGGTTGGATTCCCATATCTGCTTTTGCATTTAGTCTGTTGCAATAAGTTGTTTGGATTAAAACATATGAAGACAATTTGTAATTGAAAAAAGAGAACCAACCTTGTGGACCCTGTGTAATAATCTTAGGGACCCTTAGCTGTCCTTGGATCATGTTTTGAGAACTGAGATGTAGGAATGTTTCCCCTATTACTAGATGCCATTTATGTGGACAAGCCATTTGTATACATAACTTATTGTGATTTCAGTAGCGACTGTAAATTTAGTAGTATAATATAAAGCCAGGTCATATTAATGGAATTTGAAAGATGGGCCCAGAGTTGGGTATAGATTCAGGTTGAGGCCAGAAATGTAGATGTAGAGTTGTATTGGAATAACTATAAGGGAGTATTTAAATTTAGGGCTGGTTTGTTAGTCATTAAAGTTGCCTGTCTGAGAATTCTGTTCTAATATCTTATGCTTCCCTTTTCCCAGAATAATGCATTAACCAATTAAAAATAGATAGAAGGACTTAATGATAACAAGTCCCTTATTTTCCTTCTCCCTGCCTCCTGATTCCACTTCCTAGGGACCCTCACATTTAATATATCTTGGTTTTATTTCTAACTTCCATATCACTAAATAGTATGCTGCATTTTTATATCTTAATTTCTCAACTATACATTAATTTGACTTCTTAGAATCGTGGTTAGGAGTTCATATATACCCTCTCATGCTTCTCATGTTTCTCCTCCCAAATCCAGTAATATGCTGTCTCTCTTCAACAGTACTGTCAGTTCTGTTGTTGTTCCATCACAAGCTGATAGTATCTTGGTACTATTAAGAATCTTTAAATTCTTCTGCTTCACTTTCCCTCTTTCTCCACTCCTTCCCTCTACTCAGCAGTAGTTTTACTTGTGATAGCATTTGCATTGTGTTCTGTAATAGTTTATCTTCCGTGATTTAGGTTTATTCTAAAACTTGAAAGCAAAACCATTTTATTTTTATGACTGTAAATAGTATATACTGTGGTGCCAAGTACTGATCTATGATTAGAATTCCTAGTGTATTCCATATTATAACCCTGTATCACTTAATAATCTTTCTAGGCTCAAGTTCAAACGGGTTTTCCTTTTTTTACACTCCACTAGTTGCTCAGCTGTGATCATGATTTTTCTTGACCAGTTTCATATTTGCTGAAGTCTTTCATTAACCAGTTTTTCACCCAAATCTTCTTGGTGCCTTGATTATATCATGAGATTTCCCCAGGCTCCTGATCTGCTGTCTATTGTCCAGTCATCTGTTTTCCTGAACATCTTTCTCCTGGAGGCTTCTGTCCTTCCTTTGATTGCGATCTCATCTGGGCCTTTGTATCACTGCTGACCTGGGCTTTTATCACCCTCCTAGTTTGAATCCACTGTGGAATTCCATGGTATTTTTCTTGTTTTATTTTTTGGTGAAGTGTATTTTCATGTAGCTTCCTAAGAAAAGGCATATAGGAGGTAAACTTCAGACCTTAAATATCAGAATCTATATTCTGTGTTAATAGTTTAGCTGGGTGCAGAATTCCACATTGATAACCATTTTCCCTTGAATTTTCAAGACATGACCATCTTGTCTTCCAGCCACTAGTGTTAAAAAATAAGTCTGATTTTCATTTAGCTGTGTGTAGGTAACCTGTTTTGTTTGTGTCTGGAGAGTTAAAGGATTTTTTTCTCTTTGTCTTGAGGTGTTATGAAATGCTAAATGTCAGCGTTGTCCTTTCTTTCTGTTATGCACTCTGTAGACCTCTGAATTTGAAAATACATTCCTCCCTTCAAGAGTGGGAAAATTTTATTTCTTAATTTCTTCCATCTGCTTTCTTTTCTTTTCTCTAGAATTCCTTCTTGTTAGAATTTTGGACCTGCTATATTTATCCTTTCTCTTTAATCATTTTGTTTATCTTGTTAATGTCCTTCATTTTTATCTTCTAACAAGTGTAAAGTTCTTATTTTATAGATACAAATTGGAGATTTTGAAAATTCTTACCTGTTGCTTTGAGTTATCCATTTCCCATGGAATCATTCTTGTTTCTTTTTCAGTTTGTAGTAATATCTGGTCATTTTGGCTGGCTGTTTGTTTTGATAAGGCTTCTGACTGTCTTCAGTTTCAGCTTTGTTGTTGTTCAGTTGCTAAGACATGTCTGATTCTTTGTGACCCCATGGACTGCAGCACACCAAGCCTTCACTATCTCCAGGAGTTTACTCAAACTCATGTCCATTGAGTTGATGATGCCATCCAACCATCTCATCCTCTGTCACCCCTTTCTCCTGCCCTCAACCTTACCCAGCATCAGGGTATTTTCCAGTGAGTCAGCCCTTCGCATCAGGTGGCCAAAGTATTAGAGCTTCAGCAGCATCAGTCCTTCCAATGAATATTCAGAGCTGATTTCCTTTAGGATTGACTGGTTCAAGTAACTCTTGTTGTCTTCTCCAGCACCACAATTTGAAAGCATAATTTTTTGTCACTTAACCTTCTTTATGGCCCAACTCTCACATTTGTACATAACTACTGGAAAAATCATAGCTTTGACTATATGGACCTTTGTCAGCAAAGTGATGCCTTTGCTTTTTAATATGCTGTCTACGTTTGTCATAGCTTTCCTTCCAAGGACAAGCATCTTAATTTCATTGCCACAGTCACAATCCAGAATGATTTGAACCCAAGAAAATAAAATCTGCCATTGTCTTCACTTTTTCTCCATCTATTTGCTATGAAGTGATAGGACCAGATACCATGATCTTAGTTTTCTGAATGATGAGTTTTAAGCCAGCTTTTCACTCTCCTTTTTCACCTTCATCAAGAGGCTATTTAGTTACTCTTTGCTTTCTGCCATTAGGGCAGTATGGGCTGCATTTCTGATGTAGTTGCTGTTTCTCCCAGCAGTCTTCTTGGTTCCAGCTTCTGCTTCATTGAGCCCAGCATTTTGCATGATGTACTCTGCATAGAAGTTAAATGAGCAGGGTAACAGTATACAAACTTGATGTACTCCTTTCCCATTTTTGAACCAGTCCATTGTTCCATGTCTGGTTCTAACTGTTGCTTCCTAGTCTGCAGACAGGTTTCTCAGGAGACAGGTAAGGTGGTCTGGTATTCCCAACTCTTTAAGAATTTACCACAGTTTATTGTGATCCACAATGACAATGCTAGGTTTTAGCATAGTCAATGAAGCAGAAGTAGATACTTTTCTGAAATTCTCTTGCTTTCCCTATGATTCAGCAAATGTTGGCAATTTGATCTCTGGTTTCTCTGCCTTTTCTCAATCCAGCTTATACATCTGCAAGTTCTTGGTTCACATGCTATTGAAGTCTAGCTTGAAGAATTTTGAGCATTACCTTGCATGTGAAATGAGTGCAGTTGTGTGGTAGTTTGAACATCTTTAGCTTCAGTTCTTAAGCTGAAGGTAAACAGTTCGGGAATATGAAACTTATTTTTTTACTCTTTAATATCCTAAATGCTCCCTCCTCAAGAGAAATAACATTCCTATTTTATGTCTGATTATTTCTTAAGCTTTCTTACCCATGTTGATTTCCTATGCTTGTTTCATAATTTGTTTTGTTTTTTAGCTTGTTGCACTTTAAAACTGACTGAAACTGATTAGATTTAATTTATTCACAAAGGATATTATCATCTAAATAAAAGCTTCTGCTCTCCTGGTTGTTTGGTAAATGAAAATCTCATTTCACAGATTATTTCTGTGGCACCCACGGATGTGGGTTTTTATTTTATGTCCTGGTTTATTTAAGATTGGTGGGGGGAGCACATGACTTGTGGGATTTTAGTTCCCAACCAGGGATTGAACTGGGGCCATTGGCAGTGCGAGTTCACAGTCCTAACCACTGGACTGCCAGGGAGTTCCCTATTTAAGAAACAACTTAAAGACAGTTGTGCGTGTGTGCTCAGTTGTGTCTGACTTTTTGCGACCTCATGGACTGTAGCCCACCAGGCTCCTCTGTCCTTGGGATTTGCCAGGCAAGAATACTGGAGTGGTTTACCATTTTCTTCTCCATAAAGATGGTTAAGTCTTAAATTTTATATAGAGGTATAACTACCTTTTATTCTAACACTTGAGACTAGGCAAAAAGCTTGATTTGAACTGTTTCAACTTAAGACTAATTTTACATAAACTAATTTGAACTTGACCTGAATTCTTAAAAATTAATTGTTTAGACTTAGCTACTTGATATTTAATTGCATTAATATAGTCCAGTGTGGTCATCTGTGTCATGTAAAAGACTGTTTTTCTAAAGGTATTTGAAATTGAAAGAGAATTTCCCAGATGGATCTAAGATAACAGATCAGAGAATCCTTATTCTTAACTGCTGTCAGCTGCCCTAGCCCTTGACTCCCTGGGAACTGAGAGTGGATCATCATCCATCTTGATGCTTTGGTGGAGGCTGTGGTTCCAGTCCAGATGATGGTTAGGGACCTGGTTGTACAGAGCAAGTTAGATTAGTTAACCTTAAGGATGTAAATATATGGTAATTGCTAAATGCACTGGCTGCTGGGAAGGGTGACTATAAAATTTATTGTTCACATTGAGACATAGTTGAGTGAGAATACTACTAATAAATATGTGGGGCAATAGGCACAAACCAGAGCACAAGGTCATCTGTCCCCAAGCTGTGTGGACTTCTAAAGATCAGAGGCAGTATACGTCAAATTGCCTGCCTAGTATACTTGATATTTCTATTCTACTCCAACTTTTGCTTTTTGTCCTATAGGACACATTTTGGGGAGCATAAAATGTGAACAGATGCTCGATGAAGAGCAGTGGGATGAATAGAAACAGTATAGGAATTCAAGACTCTCTGGATTTTTATGTAGCCATATAGCCTGTACGTGTGAAATCTTAGCAGTAAATGTTAAATACAAGTTCCACAGAACTGGTGCATTTATATTTTAAACATGATTCTCTTTCTTGGTTCTAGGAATTTTGAAGAACTATACATTACTGGAATTTTTCTTAACAATGTGGAATTATCCATAGAAAATGTCAATGCCCATCTAATTTCCCACTATTGCAGTTTAAACTTCTTTTTCCTGTCTTATAATTGGCATATATGTAGAAAATGTTAGCTAATTTTTAGTGTCAAAATGTGGAAAACCTCATCCAAATAGAAATTATAAGAGTTTCTTTGGACTCTGTTCTAAGTTTTTGTTTTTTTTTCTTTTTCATATTGGGCTGAAATCTGCCACCCTTCCATCCATTGGTTCTAGTTCTGTTCTCTGGAGCAGCATGGAGTAAGTCTCTTCTATTAGAAGGCAGCTATCATATCTTCCAAGGTCACCTTTTCTAGACTGAATGTCCCCAGGTCCTCTACTTTTTATGTAAAATAATACCCATACTTCATACTGATTCCTTTTGAATACATTCTAATTGTCAGTGTCTTCCATAATACAGTTAAAATATGATGGCCCCAGATTTTAATTCTATGCCATATTTTTTTGGTATTGTACATACCAGTGAAGAATATCCTGTACTGTAACCCATGAATCAGGCACACTAGTTTATTTTAGTGCAGCTTCAGCTATGTCAGGTATTTTTTTTCCTTAGCTGTACTTAACTTTTGAGTTGTATTAAAATGTATGGTCAACTAAAACCTGTCAGCTAAATAACTGTTGGGGCTATCCTTGTTTTTAAGAATGCATTTCTGCCTTGGTAATAGAGCTTTAGCAGGTGTGATTGTGAATGTATTACTTAACAGAGAACCTAAAACAACAAAAACGTTTTTATATGCTAACATCTGTGGGCCTTGTTTTATGTGACATAGGCTCTCAAATTTAAAATTGAAGTAAATGTTACTTTAAGAACTTTACCTGAAGATTCATTTGATTTAGAGTTTTGGAAAATGGTTTTGTCTCTTTGAGGTCTAAATGGTTATGATTGCAAAACATCTGACTTAGGTCTCCTTTTGCAGCATGAGCTACATTTTTAAGAGAGAAAGAAATGTGTATAGTGATTGCTGCCTATAACCTGGAAAATGTATCTAATATAATAGATATTGCATTGTAAAATCTGTACTCTAGAGAAGGATTTCTCAACCTCAGCACTGTTGGCATTCTTTGGATAATTCTTTGTTGTGGATAGCTGTTCTTTATAGGATATATAACAGTATCACTGACCCCTACCCATTAAATACAAGTAGCACACATCACCACCTTCTCCTCTGCAATTTGATCATCAAAAATATCTCCAGACATGACCAGGTATCTACAGGAGGGCATAGTCTCCCCTAGTTGAGGACCACTGCCTTAGAGCATCAGAAGTATTTCTTAAGTCATGTCGGTAACAATTTCTACCTTAAATGTTTTCCTTGGAGCTAGAATACAGTATTTTAAAACTATAGAACATAATAAAGAATTTTACATACAGCAAATACTTTTTTAAGCTCCTAATTTGATCAGTTTTTCTTCCTAATACTGCTTCTTATCTCAGTTTGTCCTCCCTGCTTTGTGATAATGATCTTTTGATCTGAAACAATAAGTGTGACTGTCTTAATTTATTCAGATTAAGGGATGAAAATTATGCAACAATAACAAATAGGGTATTTGGTCAGGTGGTTTATTAAGTTCATACTTGTTCTTTTGTAGTCCATGATTAAATTACTGAGAAATGTGCTTTTAAGTTGATTGAATTCCTAGATTTTAAAAATTAAATTGTATTTTGTTTATTCTTCTACTCCACAATATAGCCAGCAGCCAGCTTCGGGTGTAGCCTACTCTCATCCAACCACCGTTGCTAGTTACACTGTTCATCAGGCTCCAGTAGCTGCTCACACAGTTACTGCTGCCTATGCACCAGCAGCCGCCACAGTTGCAGTTGCCAGGCCTGCTCCAGTAGCTGTTGCAGCTGCTGCAACAGCTGCTGCTTATGGAGGTTACCCCACTGCACACACAGCGACTGACTATGGTTATACACAGAGGCAACAAGAAGCACCTCCGCCACCACCCCCAGCTACTACACAGAACTACCAGGTAAGAGCTTTCATTAGCCTTAACGTACAGGTTCAGTGGCATCTGTGTTTAATGTAATATCCAAGCCAATGCTTTTCAAATTTGAGTCTTGCAAAATATACCTCTAATGATAGAGAAAAGTGAGTGTTTATTCCTAGGTAATCCAGGGGCATACTCCAGGGATTAAGCTTCCTTGCAGTGAGTTTTATATTATTAATCCCCTAGTCCATTTCACTTCACTCTATATATATGTTTGCTTTATTTAAAAAAAAAAATACTGGCTAAATATTTTAATCTTATAACAAGTTTTTGAGAAAAATTAAGACATATAAGGTCTTCTGCCCCTTGTTGGTACTGTGGTATTATTTATCCACTTGGGACACCCCTATGTCTGTTTTGAGAACCATGAGCTTCAGCTATGTGGGACAAACAGATTACATAGTGTTAGGACTTCCCTGTCAGTCTAGTGGTTACCTGGCACTTCCACTGCAGGGAGCTTGGGTTCAGCCTCTGGTGTGGGAACCCACATGCTGGAATGCCATTAAACAAAGCAAATTACATAATGTTTTCCTGAAACACTGTGGAAATTCTATTGCCTATGTGTACTTCTTCCCCTCGAGATACTGTTTCTTTTTCTATAACAGAAATTGATCCTGCCCTTAAGTCATCTAATTGCTTCTTGTTAGGTTTATGGGAATATAAAGCTCTTAATTCTCTTTATAAATATATGGTCTCTTTATGTCTCATATGGCACTAAATTACTACTTGCTTATTTAATAAATTTGGTCCTAATTCTTTTAACCCATTTTTTGTTTGTTTACTTGTAAGATCTAGTTTTTAAACTTTGGGGCTTCTGATTTTTTAATATTCTTTCTAAAATAAAGGGATTTATTTTGTTATCTAAGAAATTGACATATAGTTCAGCATTATTAGCATTTGCTATTAATATTTAGCAGGTTTCTAAACTCAGAATTATTTTGACGTGTGATTGTTTTCCTTACGTCCATAGACAGAATATAATAACTTTTATTATTTTTAATAGGGTGTATGAAGCCAATCATTTTCTGTGTCCTGCCTGCTTCTTCCGTCTTTCTGTGTGCCTCCCAAGCCCTCCTCACTATATACAGTGCTAGAATTCACCCAGCTCACCTTGATCTTCATTGCTTTTGAGATTTGTAATTAATATTCCTTTCCCTTAGAACCTCTGTTTACCTTCCCTCCACCTGGAAGCTCTACTCATCTATTAACATCACTTATGTTAATAAATAGTGGTAAATAAGAATGAACAAAAAGAAAGCTGAAACAGTCACAAAGCTTAGAACACCTAGGTGTTCTTCTGGAATCCATCTTTAAGGCAGATCCACCATGCAATTTTTAAATAAAATTAATTTTTAGATAATGTTTATTTTTTAATGTTTTAATGATTTTTTCTGTTGTAAAAGTTAAGCATGCTGCTTAAAATGATTTGACCTTATTTAATGAAGTCCCAAATGAATCCCCTTTGTATTGAATTTGAATCTTCTGTTGATATTCATACATATTTAGGTTTCTGTTTTCCTTTATTGGATTTTTAATGTGGCAAAGATGAGGTTTTTTTCCTCTGCCACTTCACTGATAGCAAGATTTTCTTTCATTCTCTCTCTTTAGGATTCGTACTCATATGTAAGATCCACAGCTCCTGCTGTAGCTTATGATAGTAAGCAGTACTACCAACAACCAACAGCAACTGCTGCTGCTGTAGCTGCTGCTGCCCAGCCTCAGCCTTCTGTTGCTGAGACCTACTATCAGACAGGTGAGTTTATTAACATACCACCCTTCCATTGTACACTGTTGAAACGTATTATTCAAGGTGTTATTTAATGAAGATAGGCTTTTGAATCCATCTAAACTTGTGTTATATTACCTTGAGAGGCAGGTTCTAGCCATGTCCTCTTTTCTGTATAAAAATGCCTTTGAGTCCCAAAGAGAGAAGGCTCTGGAGGCGGTTCATAATCATACCCTTCTCTCTTGGAAGTGTATTTCATGTCTGGTCTTCAGCTTACAGTTCTTTTTCTGCTGAAATAAGCTGTACAAAAGAAGTTGTGGCAGTAACTTCTGGCTGCCTGCTTTTGGCCCAGAAATGCCCAGACATACCTTCCTTTGTAATAAGTGGAGGCCCTGATGGTGGTTTCCATTTTGTGGACCCATATTTTTAATTCATCTTTCTCTGATCTGTAATGACAGTTGGTTTTGTTATCAGCCACTGATAGTACAATATATATTAATGGTTTGAATGCAGGAACTGTTTTGTTTGCAAAGCCTACATATCTGTAGTCTTTAAAAGATGGATTTTTTTCATAGAAATTTAACTGAGCACCTTTAAGACCAAAGCTGTCTGAGTTCTGAAAAGTTAGTCAGTTCAGTTGCTCAATGGTGTGCAACTCTTTATGACCCCATGGACTGCAGCATGCCAGGCCTCCCTGTCCATCACCAACTCCCAGAGTCTGCTCAAACTCATGTCCATCAAGTCAGTGATGCCATCCAACCATCTCATCCTCTGTCATCCCCTTCTCCTCCTGCCTTCAATCTTTCCCAGCATCAGGGTCTTTTCCAAGGAGTCAGTTCTTCACATCAGGTGGCCAGAGTATTGAAGCTTCAGCATCAGTCCTTCCAATGAATATTCAGGACTGATTTCCTTTAGTATTGACTGGTTTGATCTCCTTGCAGTCCAAGGGACTCTCAAGAAACTTCTCCAACACCACAGTTCAAAAGCATCAATTTTTCAGCACTCAGCTTTCTTTATAGTCCAACTCTCACATCCGTACAAGACGACTGGAAAAACCATAGCTTTGACTAGATGGACCTTTGCCAGCAAAGTAATGACTCTGCTTTTTAATATGCTATGTTGGTCATAGCTTTTCATCCAAGGAGCGAGCGTCTTTTAATTTGATGGGTGCAGTCACCATTTGCAGTGATTTTGGAGCCCAAGAAAATAAAGTCTGTCACTGTTTCCATTGTTTCCCTATCTTTTTGCCATAAAATGACAGGACTGGATGCCATGATCTTAGTTTTTTTAATGTTGAGTTTTAAGCCAGCTTTTTCACTCTCCTTTTTCGCTTTCATCAAGAGGCTCTTTTAGTTCTTCGCTTTCTGCCATAAGGGTGGTGTCATCTGCATATCTTGAGTTTATTGATTTTTCTCCCGGCAATATTGGTTCCAGCTTCATGCAGCCCATCATTTCACATGACATGCTCTGCATATAAGTTAAATAAACAGAATGATAGTATACAGCCTGAAAAGTAGGTGACTCTTTTATTTTTGAAGGACCATGAGAGTGTGGGTAGAGCCTTGAATTAGGAAAGAGTAGAATTGGTTTCTAGCCCTGGTGTTACCAGTATAATGGGCAAGTGATTTTTTACCTCATTTCGTCTCTTCTCTTATTTGTGAATGGGGTAGTTGACTCAGCTCTTTCTTTGTTACTTTTAGATCTAAGATTGAGTGGGTTGAACTATAATTCAAATTACTTTGAATTATGATGATCCTTACTTTTCTTATAGTCTCCTTTCTAATGATTTGTAGGTACAATGAGCTTTAATAAACTTCCTGATTATTTACCAAGGTTTGATGGATTATGCTGAAGAGTACTGAATTAATCTTGAGTCAGATTACCATGGTATAGTCTAAAATCTGACATGACCATGTGACTTTTTAAAATTATTTAGCTCTTGGACATCAGGGTTTTCTTGTAAAATGTTGTACTCATCTGTATGTCATGTGGATCAGAGTTCATACTATGTGTAGAAAAAGTTTTATAAACTATTAAGTGTTGTTTATTTAAAGTACATTTACTTAACTAAGCATAAATGAGTTTGGTCCCTGATATATTTGGGCCTGTCTCAGAAAATTACATTTGTATGCTTTAGTGATCCTTGATGAGGGATTAATTATTAATTTAATGATGATAAGTCTCATAAGATTCTTAAGGTATTCAAGTGAGTTTGTGTGCTCTCAGTCATATCCGACTCTTCGTGACCCCATGGACTGTAGCCTACCCGCTAGGTTCTTCTATCCATGGAATTTTCCAGGCAAGAATACTGGAGTGGGTTGCCATTGCCTACTCCAGGGGATCTTCCCTACCCAGGGATCAAACTTGAGTCTTCTGCATTACCAGGCAGATTCTTTAACACTGCACCCCGGGTATACATTGGTTGTAATGTGTTCAAAGACAGCAGAAAGTTCAGGCGAGACATTAATGATACCCGTTTAAGAACGGGTATCAGCTGCACTTGAGCTATTGATATTTGAAGAATTAAGTAAGTAGCTCCTTGTGGGTTGCAATTAGCTTGAAGTTCACTATGGACAAATCAGTAAAATTCTTTTAAATGGTGTTTGAACAAGTTCCATATAGTCAAGCATTGAAAATTTTACTGTGACTTAAATTATACTTTGATGCACTCTCTGTTTTGTTCCCAGTATTAAGCATAACTCTCAAGTATACTGACTAGCCCAAATACACACACACACATTCTTTCCTTAAAACTTTGTTAATGACATGGTTTAAGTAGTACTGATATTTCTATTAGTGGCAAATCTTAACAAAATGTCATTTTGGAAATATATAGAAAGCATCTGGGGAAGAATAGTAATTTATATAGATGTTGTATTTTATGAAGTTGGTAATAAGAATTTTACTCCTTTTATCAAGGAGAAATTGCTAGCATAAAATTTCCAGTTGATGTTTATGTTTGTTTTTTCTAGGATATTGGTACAGTAACTATACTGGTTCACCTTTCTGATTTTCTTATGTCTCTTTCCCAATTTAGCCCCAAAAGCAGGTTATAGCCAAGGTGCAACTCAGTATACACAAGCCCAGCAAACTCGACAAGTGACAGCCATAAAACCAGCCACACCAAGTCCAGCTACCACTACTTTCTCCATTTATCCTGTATCCTCCACCGTACAGCCAGTAGCAGCTGCAGCTACTGTGGTGCCATCCTATACCCAGAGTGCTACTTATAGTACCACGGCAGTTACTTATTCTGGTAAGACTGATAAAGTGTGTTTAAATGAGTAAGCGAATTAGACTCACTAAGAAACTATCTCGGTTTTCTGTGGGATGATTTTACTCCCAGTAAAGCAAGAATTGAATTAATTGATAGGTGTTAATACAAATATTTGTACATAGTGTGACAAATGAACCATGCTCTTATGATGTATGTGGTTTTTGTTTTTTTTTTTAATGCCAGGAAATTTCAGCAGAATGTAAAAATGCCCTCTGGGCTTTTAAAACCTTGGGCCTAGCATTGCAGTTAGAGAAAATAACATCTAGTATTCTACAGGGTCATTTCCTGTCTGACTTTTCCAAATGAATTTGAAAGTTCAAGGTTAACTTCAGGAAGTACCAATGACAGATTATTTACATTGTTTTTTCAGCTCACAAGGAGTTATATCTTCATATTTACCATCAGGAATAAGTAATTTGAAAATATTGGGGGCCTTTATAAACATACATAGATGCTGGTTATATAACACGTCTCTTGGAAGAACAGAGTAGATTTACTTTCCTTAGTAATCATATATTTTTCCTGGCCAAGAATAATCACTAAAACCTTGTTGTGCCCACTGTACTTCCTAATCTTCCACTGAGGTACTTTGTAGTATTGGAGTGCTTAAAGTCACACATGGCTTTTTTGAAGACACTTAGTGTTGTACTAATGTATAGTTTATTGTTGGTTTTGCGTTTTACTTATTCCTTGGTATCCTGTCTTGTTCCATGGAGGATTTAAGGTGGCATAGGTAATTTCATTTTTCATCTCTTGATGTTTTTTGGTAGTTGAGGTGTTAGAAGTAGCTGCTGAATTTTTAAACTTTTTTTATTTCTCAAAGATTATTTTAATCTTACTCTATGTCGAACGCTGTGCATGATGTTAGGGATACAAATTAGGCATGATATGTTTGGGATCAAGAGTTCATTGTGGCTGAAATACAGGATACACAGAATAACAGGAAATTGAGGCTGGAAATGTCAGTGTGGAAAGCCTTGTATGGTCTGCTGTGTTGTCTTGTCTTTATCTTGTGGGCAGATAGGATGCCAAAGAGAGCTCGAGAAAGGGAGCAATGGGGACAGATTTGTAAGTTAATTAAGACAACCGTGTGGAAATGAACTGACATAAGGAGATATTATTATTCTTTGATTTGTTACTCATGATTGCACAGATACAACTTCTCTGCCTTTCTCTGGTTAACTGGTTATAACTGTAAATGGAGTTATTTCAGTGAAATCTATTTGGACACTTAAGGAAAAAAACCCACATCAGCTTTAATAAATAAGGAATGTGATAGTATCCTTTCCTGTTCCTTGTTTTTCCCTTGCATCTATTCTTCGCTTTTTCTTTCTGCCTCTCTCAGCCTTTGTCTTTCTCAGTTGCTTAAATATACCTTACAGAGCATGAAGATAATTATTTCTGTTTACTGCTTTCGTATGTAAGTAATATATCATTTTAAAACTCAAAGCTATTGATTTAAAAAGGAAAAATTAAATTACTAGGCATCTATCCCTAGACACTAATTACCATTAACTTTTTAGTGCATGTCTTTCTATACTTTCTTCCATGGCATTATGCATATATAAACATAGTGGTTTTTTTTTTTTATAAAAAGTTAATTTTGTCTCATATGTACTACAGTGTAAACTGCTTTCCTTGTTGTGAATGCCCTAAGTATAGAGATACACCATTCCCTGGTTCATGTTTTTCCCCAATTTTAGAAAATTTCCCTTTTGCAGAAAAGTGAAAAAAAAACCAGACAACACATGCCCATACAACATTTACGTAGATTCACCAAATATTATTTGGTACATTTGCTTAACTCTCCTCTGTTTAAACACATTTTCAAACAATTTAGCAATGTTGCCTTGTTTTCTAAGTTGCCGATGACATGGTGCCTTGCCTAGAATTCTTCCACATGTATTTCCTAAGAATAGGAGCGTTCTTTTATGTAACAAAATGCAGATAAGAAATTGGACATGGATATTATCTAATAAATTTTCTTCAGTTGTCCACAAATGTCTTTTATGGCTGGACTTTCTCCATAGTTGATGTATTTGTACTTTGTCTTAAATTCAGGGTCCAGTCAAGGATTATAGGTTGTATTTGGTTATTAGTTTCATTTTCCTTTGATGTAGAATAACCCCTGGGGCTTCCCTGGTGGCTTAACAGTAAAGAATCCACCTGCAATGCAAGAAACTCGGGTTCAGTCCTTGAGTTGGAAAGATTCCCTGGAGAAGTAAATGGCAACCCACTCCAGTATACATGTCTAGGAAATCCCATGGACAGAGGAGCTGGGGGTTGCTGCAGTCCACAGGATCACAAGAATTGGGCATCTTAGCAACTAAACCACCACCACCACAGAATAACTTCTATCTTTATATTATCTCTCATGACTTTGATTTTTTTAATATTTATATTACTTATTTACTGTTTGGTTGCATCAGGTCTTAGTTATGGCGTACCGGGCCTTCATTGTGGCAAGCAGGTATCTCTCTGCTTGCCACAGACTCCAGAGAGTACAGGCTCAGTAGTTGTGGTATGCAGGCCCCGTGGCATGTGAGATCTTAGTTCCAGGAACAGGGATCGAACCATGTCCTCTGCATTGGAAGGTGTGTTCTTAACCATTGGACCACCAGAAAGATCCCAGCCTTGATGTTTTTGAAGAATTCAGACAAGTTGTCTCGTAGACTATCCCACAATCTGGATTTATCTGGTTTTCTTTATGTTTAGATTCTGGCAGCTTTTTAGTCAGTAAAACTACCTATGTTAGCATTTCATTTCAGCACATCAGGTACATGTAATAAAGTGAAAGTCGCTCATTCGTGACCGACCCTTTGCAATCCTGTGGACTACACAGTCCATGGAATTCTCCAGGCCAGAATACTGGAGTAGGTAGCCTTTCCCTTCTCCAGGGGATCTTCCCAACCCAGGGATGAACCCAGGTCTCCCACATTGCAGGCAGATTCTTTAATAGCTGAGCCACGAGGGAAGCCCAGGAGTACTGGGGTGGGTACCCTATCCCTTCTCCAGCGGAACTTCCCAACTGGAATCAAACCAGGGCTTCTTGCATTGCTGGTGGATTCTTCACCAACTGAGCTATCAGAGAAGCCAGCCATGTAATAAATAATGTCAGTTTATTCCTTATTAATGGTGTCAAATATAATCACTGATTGAAGTGGTGACTACCAGATCTTTCCTTTTCAAAGATACCTTTTTCCGTTTTGTAATGAACCGAGTTATCTATGGGCCTGTTAGCTCAGCTATCTTTCTAAGCTGTTACATCCTTTGAAAATCAGTAACTGAATCAAATTCTCCATTGGTAAATGAAAAATCCTTTTACTAAGAATCAGTATGAAATGAGTTGGATTCTTAGGAATTCTTCCCTGAAGAAGAGTCCCGTCACCCCTTCTTTTTTTTAGTGTTACTATAAGTTTCTTTTTTATTCAGTTTAGTGTAATCCATTGCTTTCATTTTTCTTTTTGAGGCACACAGTGTCCCTAATTTGGATAGTAAAGGATCCTTTTCAAACCAATTCTGAGTCTTTTGAACTTGGCATCATTAGTCTTTGAGCATTTCTTTCTTTTCTGGCACAGTAAGATATTACTCTGCCTGATTCACCATTGCATCCCATATATCCAGCATAGCACTTGACATAGGGTAGGAGATAAAATCTCTGAGAAATTAAAAAAAATACTTTAAAAATTCAGTATCTAGGCTTCCCACACTCAAGCTCTATAACAAAACAAGAAGAGGTAAGAACTGAAATGGCCCTTATCACCTTATAACCTATGCAGAACAAGACAGAGTATTAAGGAATAAATAAAATGCAAAACAACAATAAACTTTGAGCCTTTCCTGCCATAGACTCACAATTAGCCATTTCACACAGGAACCTTGGTTTCTTGTATGGCAGTGGTATTTAGAAACCAAGATCTACGCTTAGAAAAACATAGTTTTTAATGACTAGTACTGTTTTATTGTATGCCTGTGCTACGTTTTAAAGTTTCTGTTGGGAACATTTAGCTCATATTAAGGAAAAGCTTGAAACAGCACTGGGTAAAATAATCATTTTATGTACAGATTTGTGTGTTTGCCAATTGTTTTCCTCAGATAAATTCCTAGATTTATAACTTACATCAACGAATATACACATTTTAAAGAACATATGATACACAATGTGAAATTGCCATCCAAAGAGATCATTATTAGGCCTTCTGAGTTCTGTGCCTGCAGTTTTATATCCGCTACAGCTTAGGTCAGCTATTCTTTTTATCTCTTACTGAAAATGAATTCTAATGTTGGTACCTACTAAATGATGGCTTGTGATATAATGTATTTACTGCTGAGGTGGTAGTCTTTGTTTCTGATGCTATACCTTTAAAAATTATATTCTAACTGTTCTAATTATGCAACTTCTTATTTGATAAGTATTTATAATAAGGTGCTTTTTAGGTGAAATTGTTTTAGCTTTGCAGAATTGAGCTATTACTTAATTTAGAGACATAGCACTATGTTTATTTTTGCATAATGCTTTATAAGAAATGTATGTGTGTTTGCTAGTAGTTATAGGAAATTTAAAGGAGATCCCTTAGTAGAGTTCCAGAACCTTCAACATACCTTTCAGTTTATGCTTTGATTTTTTTTAAAAACGCTGAATAGTAAGCTATAATTAAGCTTACCTTTTATTAGTTTTAGACTACATGTGTGCAAATGAAGGAGGTTATTTTGTAAATATTATGCTTAGTGATTTTTGTTGTTTAAATAACACAAAGGACCTTAGAAGCTGGTCAGTTTGGTCGCTCAGTTGTATCTGACTCTTTGCAACCCCATGAACCTCAGAATGCCAGACCTCACCAGTCCATCACCAACGGCCAGAGTCTACCCAAACCCATGTCCATTGAGTGGGTGATGCCATCCAACCATCTCATCCTCTGTGGTCCCCTTCTCCTCCTACCCTCAATCTTTCCCAGCATCAGGGTCTTTTCAAATGAGTCAGCTCTCTGCATCACGTGGCCAAAGTATTGGCGTTTTCAGCTTCCAACATCAGTCCTTCCAATGAACACGTAGGACTGATCCCCTTTAGGATGGACTAGTTGGGTCTCCTTGCAGTCCAAGGGACTCAAGAGTCTTCTCGAACACCACAGTTCAAAAGCATCAATTCTTCGGCGCTCAGCTTTCTTTGTAGTCCAACTCACATCCATACACAACCACTGGAAAAACCATAGCCTTGACTAGACAGACCTTTGTTGACAAAGTAATGTCTCTGCTTTTTAATATGCTGTCTAGGTTGGTCATAACTTTTCTTCTAAGGAGTAAGCGTCATTTAATTTCATTGCTGCAGTCACCATCTGCAGTGATTTTGGAGCCCAAAAAAATAAAGTCAGCCACTGTTTCCACTGTTTTCCCATCTATTTCTCATGACGTGATGGGACCAGATGCCATGATCTTCATTTTCTGAATGTTGAGCTTTAAGCCAACTTTTTTACTCTCCTCTTTACTTTCATCAAGAGGCTCTTTAGTTCTTCTTCACTTTCTGCCATAAGGGTGGTGTCATCTGCATATCTGAGGTTATTGATATTTCTCCCGGCAATCTTGATTCCAGCTTGTGCTTCTTCCAGCCCAGCGTTTCTCATGATGTACTCTGCATAGAAGTTAAATAAGCAGGGTTACAATATACAGCCTTGACGGACTGCTTTTCCTGTTTAGAACCGGTCTGTTGTTCCATGCCGGTTCTAACTGTTTCTTCCTGATGTGTATAAAGATGTCTCAAGAGGCAGGTCAGGTGGTCTGGTATTCCCATCTCTCTCAGAATTCTCCACAGTTTATTGTGATCCACACAGTCAAAGGCTTTGGCATAGTCAAGAAAGCAGAAATAGATGTTTTTCTGGAACTCTCTTGCTTTTTCCATGATCCAGCAGATGTTGGCAATTTGATCTCTGGTTCCTCTGCCTTTTCTAAAACCAGCTTGAACATCTGGAAGTTCATGGTTCACTTATTGCTGAAGCCTGGTTTGGAGAATTTTGTGCATTACTTTACTAGGGTGTGAGATGAGAGCAATTGTGTGGTAGTTTGGACATTCTTTGACATTGCCTTTCTTTGGAATTGGAATGAAAACTGACCTTTGCCAGCCCCATGGCCACTGCTGAGTTTTCCAAATTTGCTGGCATATTGAGTGCCGCACTTTCACAGCATCATCTTTTAGGATTTGAAACAGCTCAACTGGAATTCCATCACCTCCACTAGCTTTGTTTGTAGTGATGCTTTCTAAGGCCCCCTTGACTTTGAACTCCAGGATGTCTGGCTCTAGGTGAATGTGAGTGATTCACACCATCGTGATTATCTTGAGTCGTGAAGATCTTTTTTGTACAGTTCTTCTGTGTATATTTGCCTCTTCCTAATATCTTCTGCTTCTGTTAGGTCCATGCCATTTCTGTCCTTTATTGAGCCATCTTTGCTTGAAATGTTCCCTTGGTATCTTTAATTTTCTTGAAGAGATCTCTAGTCTTTCCCATTCTATTGTTTTCCTCTATTTCTTTGCACGGATCACTGAGGAAGGCTTTCTTATCTCTCCTTGCTAATCTTTGGAACTCTACATTCAGATAAGTATATCTTTTCTTTTCTCCTTTGATTTTCGCTTCGATTCTTTTCACAGCTGTTTGTAAGGCCTCAGACAGCCATTTGGTTTTTTGCATTTCTTTTTCTTGGGGATAGTCTTGATTCCTGTCTCCTATACAATGTCATGAACCTCTGTCCATAGTTCATCAGTCACTCTATCAGATCTAGTCCCTTAAATCTATTTCTCACTTCCACTGTATAGTCATAAGGGGTTTGATTTAGGTCATACCTGAATGGTCTAGTGACATTAGTGAATGGTCTAGTTTTCCCCACTTTCTTCAATTTAAGTCTGAATTTTGGCAATAAGGAGTTCATGATCTGAGCCACAGCCTCAGTTTTCTCATCTGTAAAGTACATATAGTAATACGTACTTTATATACCTACCTGTAGTTCTGTTCTAAGATATCACTATGCCTGGAACACTGCCACTTGTAGTATGGATTCTCAATTTTCAAAAAACCTAGAGAATTCCCTGATGGTCCAGTGATTAGTACCTGACTGCTTCATTGCTATAGGCCCAGGTTCAGTCCCCAGTCAGAACTAAGATCCTGCAAGCCATGCAGCATGGCCAGGAAAAAACCCAGAGCCTAGAACTTCTGATCATCCAGCATTGTAGGATGCTGCTGATCTTATCCTCCTTTTTATTTTCTCGATACATAATTCATGAAGCTGCATTTTAAGTAGCATGTTTACAGTTCCTGCACACAACTAGTCATTTGGAAATTTTTTATTAATAAATACTTCAGAATCTTATGATTCTGATTTCCCGTGCATCTTAACCTTCACCTTTCCAATTCGTGTTTTCTTCCCTGTGTAAAATATATTAAAGTGAGTGGGTCATAAATCTTTACTCCTCAGTATAGCAGTTTGCATTTGAGATATCAAAAAGTTCAGTTTTCCTTAAGTAGTTCTTCTATGATGTCATAGCAACTAGGAGTCTCTCTCTTGAGCCTTAACTTTTGACCCACTCATTTCCTCTTCAGGGGAAAGGATGACAATTAGGGAGTCCAACAGATTTCCTGGGATCTTAGTTTAAGAAACAGTAAGTTTTAGGGTTATAAATAAAATCAGCAACTTTGTCACATGTAAAGCCTTTATAGATTTTTTAATCTATATATAAATCACTGCACATAAACAGCTTATATATATTAAATATGTAGCTAGCTTAATATGCTTATTCATCAAAGACTTTGAACAATGGAAGGATAAAATTGATACATTTAACCAGAAAATTCAGTGCTTTTTCACCTTTTGGAAGATGAGAACCAGTGTCTTTGGTTCTTTATTTCAAATCTTGTCTTTTGTTGTCCTGATACTCATCAGAACTCCAACTCCGTATTACAGACTTTTGCCAAGCTTTAGTCACCTTACCTCTCCAAACCAGTTTCTATCAGCTCCTTACTTTTATTGACTATGCAACCCCTTCAGTCAGTCACTGGGATTCAAAATCTTGGTGTCATCTTTGTGTAATTTCCTCTTTCATATCTTTTATCCTCTAAACCACGAAGCACATATAGTCTTACTTTCATGACTTTCTTTTTTTCCTTTCAGTGTTCTAGTTCAGACTTTTCCTCAAACCAGCACTTTCTTAATTGTATGCAGGGGAATTCTGCTTGGGGAAAATACTGTATAACAGTTCCATAACCACATAAGTTTATCAGACATTCTATCACAGCCTTCCAGCAGTACTATAAGCCTACTTGAAAGCAGTGACCAAATCTTATCCTAACACCTAGCATGTATGGTGTAAAGACTTGGTTGGTTGACTTACATTAAAAGAAGGATAAGTAACATTTTTCTTAGGTTTTGTGAGATACAATTTATTCGTAAATATGCACATGTAACCTGTCTTTTTAAGAAGAATTTATTGGGATTAAATTCCCTAATTCCCATCATTTTTCTTGGCCTTTTCCAGGTATGTAACATAATCTTTGTTTGATTTTATTTGTAAGGTACATCTTATTCAGGTTATGAAGCAGCAGTGTATTCAGCTGCATCCTCCTACTACCAACAGCAGCAGCAGCAACAGAAGCAGGCAGCGGCAGCGGCGGCAGCAGCTGCTGCAACAGCTGCCTGGACAGGGACCACCTTTACTAAAAAAGCACCATTCCAAAATAAACAACTGAAACCAAAACAGCCTCCCAAACCACCCCAGATTCACTATTGTGATGTCTGTAAGATCAGCTGTGCTGGACCACAGGTACGTATGTTGTATGCTTCACCATAAATCTTGAGTGGTTGACCTTGATAGTTAAGTATGATTGATTATTATAATGTTTATGGCTACAAAGAAAGTTTACATTTTTCTCTCTTGCTAGCTTTTAGTTAACACGTACATATTTCATCAAATGACCATTTTTTTTTAAAGGTTTTTGTATTGACATACAAGAATTCTAAGAAAAATACAGTAAAAATAATTATGAATGTTATTAAAAGGTGGACAAGTTGAGCTTTTCTTTAGGAAGGACACTTTGCTCTTTAAATAAAACTTAATTTAGCTTAAAAGTTTTATATTCAGATTAGTTGGGATTTGGGAGTAAGATTGAATTTTTATTTCTTTTTTGGCATTTATGACTTACTTTTTAAGCCTTTTATGCAAAATTCTTGAACTTAAGACAATTGGATATTGATTTTCTTAGTTCTTCAAGGTATATTGAGTGTATGAGTAGAATTTTGTAGTCGAAAAAGGATGACCATAGAGATAGTTAAGTTTTATACACTTGACATGATGAGATGAGAAGACTTTGTCAGATATAAATAGCAGAAGTTGCCTTTCTCTAGTATTAAAAATCCGTAAGCTGTTTTAATAATCTATAATTTTAGGATAACATTTTTCATGAGACTGACTTTTGTATATGCTTTATAGGATGTTACTTGTTTCTATATACTTATTTCCTCCATGAGGCTGTAGGGACTTTGGGAATAAGAAAGCTGTAGGAAAGTGTCTTTTTCAAAAATATCAGTCAAAGAAGCATGCAGAACCTTTATTCCTTTATTCTGTTTTTTTGTTGTTGTTGTTTTCTGTTATTGTTTTCTTGCTGTTGCTAAACATGAAATAAGCGATTTAGGGAAGGATCTGTTTATAAAATCTAGTGAGTTCAACTCCCTTCCCAACTTTACTTGTTAATATCTTTAAGAGTGTCTAGTGTTTATATAAAAATTCGGTAAGCAGTTTTGCAGGCAAAAGGCATAGTATTTGAAAAGATCAGATTTTGAGTTTTTAGTAGTTTCTTCCAGTTATATCATCTATCACCCTTTCCCAACCTGGGTACATTCTTTTAAATTTACTAGATCAGTTCTGTCTGCTTTTCAGTATAGAATTTGGGAGTTATTTTCAATTATCAGCATTCTGTGAGTTACACCAAATTAGAGACTAGTTTAATATATGTGGCTGTTAAGACCTTTTTTTTCCCTATTTTAAGTTTGATAGAAAACAGTTTCATTGTGATAACATGGTTGGGGGAGAGGAGACATGGGGAATGTTTGCAGCAACCCAGGACTAAACATGAAGGGGAACAAGAATGTTGGCTTTAGTATTGAGGAGTGTATCCTACTCAGTAATGACTGTTTAGGGTGAATGATGATGTGGTGGCAATTACAAATGTTAAGAGACTTGACTATGTGGTAACATAAAAGCATAGCACATAGCTCTAGGGTGATAAGTTAATAGCATTTAGAATCAGCCTGTATATGCAGGGCTGAACATTGATTTGGGGGAGCTGGATGGTTACACAACAACAGGCCAAGAGTTCCTCTGTTAAGTCAGAGTCAGTGCCGTAAGGGGTTAATGAACCTATGGAGAAAAATACGGTGTGAATGAGATGGTGAGTTAGAGACTAGTGTAGATATAAGAAAGGAGACTAAGTTGGTTCCAGTATGAGGGGCTGTTGTTTCATTCCTGTGTCTGAGACTTAACTTGTGGCCTTGGGCAAATTGGAGACTAAGTCAATTGTCTGGGCCTTTGTTTCCTCACTTCTGTAATAGGCACTTGTCCCTAAATAATTGAGGTTCACACTACTTCACGAAGCCACTTTAGGCTGCTGCAGATAGTGAGAAGAGAATCAGATGGCTAGGTCTTAGGTCTTCCTCTTGTTGTTTGAAATAACAGTAACTTTCCTTACTTGTGCATAAGATTTCATTTTGAGAAAGGATTTTCTTGTTTCAAACTTAGAAAATCATTTTAGGTAACCTCTAAAGTCCCATTCAGCTCTGAGATTCTATGCTATCTATGCAATTTTATGCTCATCATATGTGTGTATAAAATTTTTTTAAATAATACAGGAAATAATAAACTGGCCCCACTCAAGGTCCTTATTGACCTCTCATTTTTATAAAACTGCCTTCCTCGGTTATTGACATTGAAGACAATTTTTAATATATACTTGCATTATTTTGGTGGCTAGTATTACAATAATGTTATTTTTTCCTTCAAAAGAGATACAATTCTGGCAGTTAAATGCTTTAAATAGACTTTTGTTCAGGGTGGAATGGATTCTAACACAGATTGTGAAAATGCATTCTTGAGTTTTCTCAGATGCAACTGACTTCTAAGCCAGTTTTATAAGTAATCATACCTGTTTATAAAGAGTCTTGTTACCCTGTAGTAACATTGTTTTTTTCTTCTCATGTGGCAGATATATGTTTCCTCCTTCCTCATAATCCTGTAATTAAATAATTTCTTTTGGAATGATCACTCTTATTAGTCTCTACCCAACATTATACATAAGCACTAAAAGATATAAATTCTTTCAAACTGAGAGCAGTTACCTTATATTGATATTTTGGCTATGTTTGAAAGTCCTTTGTTAAAGTGTTAGGTAAGTGTGTTCTTGATAAACAAGGTACAGAGAACCACAAATACATCATGTATGTAGGGAAGCCACATGCTGCTATTCAGTTGCTTTTAAAATGGTGTAGTGCTGAGATTTTAATGATTATTAGAGATTGGCATGAATCACTGCAAATAATGTAGATAGAAAAGTAGTGAAGCAAAATTATTCTTTTTGTTTGAGACAGACTTATAAAGAACATTTAGAAGGGCAGAAACATAAAAAAAAAGAAGCCGCATTGAAAGCCTCACAAAATACCAGCAGCAGCAGCAACTCTACTCGTGGGACTCAAAATCAGCTACGTTGTGAGCTCTGCGATGTGTCTTGTACAGGAGCAGATGCATATGCTGCCCACATTCGTGGTGCTAAGCATCAGAAAGTAGGTGTTTTTTTCCCACACACCCTTATGTCTTAACTCTCTTTTCTTTTCCATTTTTGGTGGGGTTGGGGGTAAAGTAAAGGAGGCTTCAAAATTTGAAAATTTTTGAGGGTATTACATGCCTAATGTATATGTAAAGGCGACATCAAATAGTCATTGCTTAAGGAAGAAAAGACTGGTGACCCTTCTTAAAATTGAACTCGGTCTTTTCCCACCAACTGAAATTGAATCATGTAGTTGTTTTCTGCCTTCTGTTATGCTTAAGTATAGGTTGGTATGCATGTGGCCAAGTCATTTCTTCACCAAGTGATAGATGTAATATGTATCCGAATCTGTTTCACACAGATTGTTTTGAAAGTAATTGAGTTTTTATTTAAAAGTGTATAAGAGAAAAAAATACAACAAAGAAAAATATGATTAAGATTTTCGTTTTATAGGGTCTTTTAGGCAAACTTTTTAAAAAAAATCTACATTCTCTGAGCTTTCTGACAGATAAATATGCTTTTATTTTGTAGGTGGTTAAATTACACACAAAACTTGGTAAACCCATTCCTTCAACAGAACCAAACGTTGTTAGCCAAGCTACTTCTTCAACAGCTGTATCTGCTTCAAAGCCAACTGCCTCTCCTTCAAGCATTGCAGCAAGCAATTGTACTGTGAATACTTCATCAATTGCAACTTCTTCAGTGAAAGGTCTTACAGCTACAGGAAACTCGTCTCTCAATAGCACAGCCAACACTAAAGTATCAGCAGTGCCTGCAAATATGGCTGCCAAGAAAACATCTACACCCAAAATAAACTTTGTTGGCAAGTACTGAAGATTTTTTGTTCCTTCTAACTCTGTTAAAGTGGTATTTCTCCTCCACTCCAGGACTAGCTCTTCTACTTACACAGTTGTCTTCTTTTCTGGGACCTTATTTAATTACATATCTGTATTTTTTTTCTTGAAATTTTTTCAGTTCCGTTTTCTTCAGCCATAGACTTAAAAATATATATGTATGTATTTTACTATTCCTCAGGCTGCTATGGAGAAGGCAATGGCACCCCACTCCAGTACTCTTGCCTGGAAAATCCCATGGATGGAGGAGCCTGGAAGGCTGCAGTCTGTCGGGTCGCTGAGGGTCAGACGTGACTGAGCGACTTCCCTTTCACTTTTCACTTTCATGCACTGGAGAAGGAAATGGCAACCCACTCCAGTGCTCTTGCCTGGAGAATGCCAGGGACGGGGGAGCCTGGTGGGCTGCCATCTGTGGGGTCGCACATGACTGAAGCGACTTAGCAGCAGCAGCAGCAGCAGCAGGCTGCTAACCTAATTCTTACTTTCTCTACTTCCTATCCACTTCTCAGTCTCTTAGAGTATTTCAACTCTACCCTTTTCTGAAATCACCAAAAACCTACTTGCCACATTGAATGGCCAGTTTTCTGTTTCGTCCTGTTGACCTCTCTAACATTTGAAACAGTTGAGTGCTATACCTTAAAGCTTTAGTTATGTCTCTCTCTATTTTGGGTCCACTGACTCCTTCCTCAGATACCTTTATTGGTTCTCTGGCTCTCATGTTCATTAGCTGGTAGTATTGCTAAGATTCTCATTCTCTCATCTCACTCACTTAGTATTCATGAGTATACATACTGTGTATGCAGTAACTTTAAAATCGTTTGGGCAAATTCAGAACGCCCACCTGAGTTCTAGAGCCATATTTTAGGTATTTCCTGGTCATTATCTGTATGGTTCTGTTGATGCCTGTTAGTGTCTGTTTCTAACATTTTATCTCATCACAAGAGGACTGTGAAATAATCTCATAAAACTGCTGCTTTTTCACATGAAAAAGTCCACTGACATTTTTTCTTACTTGTTGCCTCTTCCAGTTGTTTCTAATCCTTTTGTTTCTGTCACTACAATATTCTCCAAAAAGTATCTTTTTCTCTTTATAGCCTCTGCTTTGTTTAGGCCTTCAAAGCTGCTTCCTCAGAGCTTTGTCTCTTATTGCATCCAGTTTCTGCAACACTTTAGTCAAAGTCATTTTGTAAAAAAATATTTATCAAATTGGGTTAGCTTCCCATTTAAAAATTTTCTGTGGCCTTCCCCTTGCATATAAGAAAAATGTCTGTATTCCTTAATGATGTCATCCAAGTCCTTTCACAAATTAACCCCTACCTCAGATATCATTACCTCTACCTCAGTGGTGTGCTTAAGTCACTTAGTCGTGTCGGACTCTGTGACTTCATGGACTGTAGCCTGCCAGGCTCCTCTGTCCATGGGATTCTCCAGGCAAGAATACTGGAGTAGGTTGCCATTCCCTCCTCCAGTGGATCTTCCCAACCCAGGGATTGAACCCAGGCCTCCTGCATTGCAGGCAAATTCTTTACCGTCTGAGCCACCAGGGAAGCCCTGTACCTTGGTGATAAGTCCTGTTGAATTACCAAATCTTTTTTTAATTTAATTTTTTATTATTATTTATTTTAATTAGAGGTTAATTACTTTACAATATTGTGGTGGTTTTTCCCATACATTGACATGAATCAGCCATGGATGTACATGTGTCCCCCATCGTGAACTCCCCCTCCCACCTTCCTCCCTATCCCATCCCTTCCCTCAGGGTTGTCCTAATGTACCAGCTTTGAGTGCCCTGTTTCATGTATCAAACTTGGACTGGTGATCTGTTTCACACATGGTAATATACTTGTTTCAGTGCTGTTCTTACAAATCATCCCACCCTCGCTTTCTCCCACAGAGTCCAAAAGTCTGTTCTTTGTATCTCTTTTGCTGTCTCGCATATTAGGCTCATCATTAGCGTCTTTCTAAATTCCATATATATGCGTTAATATGCTGTATTGGTGTTTTTCTTTCTGACGTATTTCACTCTGCATAATAGGCTCCAATTTCATCCACCTCATTAGAACGGATTCAAATGTGTTCTTTTTAAAAGCTGAGTAATACTCCATTGTGTATATATACCACAGCCTTCTTATCCATTCTTCTGCCGATGGGCATCTAAGTTGCTTCCATGTCCTAGCTATTGTGAACAGTGCTGCAATGAACATTGAGGTACATGTGTCTCTTTCAATTCTGTTACCATAGTCTTTTTAACTCCATGTTTTTGTGTCTTGAGTGTGCATACTGTTCTTTCTGTTTAGATATCATTCTCTTTTTTTCTGCCTGACCAGTTCATACTTAGCACACTTAAGCCCAGCCCTGGTGTCATACTTGCTGAAGCTATTCCTAACTGAATCAGGTTAAAGGGTGATGGCTCCTTTCCTTTACGTTCCCAAAATACTCTATTAACACATTGTGCTATAATAACATGTCAGTCAGTTCAGTTGCTCAGTCGTGTCCGACTTTGCAACCTCACGAACTGCAGCATGCCAGGCCTCCCTGTCCATCACCAATACCTGGAGTCCACCCAAACCCATGTCCATTGAGTCGGTGATGCCATCCAACCATCTTATCCTCCATCGTCCTCTTCTCCTCCTGCCCTCAATCTTTCCCAGCATCAAGGTCTTTACAAATGAGTCAGCTCTTCGTATCAGGTGGCCAAAGTATTGGAGTTTCAGCTTCAACATCAGTGCTTCCAGTGAACACCCAGGACTGACCTCCTTTAGGATGGACTGGTGGATCTCCTTGCAGTCCAAGGGACTCTCTCAAGAGTCTTCTCCAACACCACAGTTCAAAAGCATCAATTCTTTGGTGCTCAGCTTTCTTTATAGTCCAACTCTCACATCCAGTTCAGTCGCTCAGTCATGTCCCATTCTTTGCGAGCCCATGAATCGCAGCATGCCAGGCCTCCCTGTCCATCACCATCTCCTGGAGTTCACTCAGACTCACGTCCATCGAGTCCATGATGCCATCCAGCCATCTCATCCTGGGTCGTCCCCTTCTCCTCCTGCCCCCAATCTCTCCCAGCTTCAGTCTTTTCCAGTGAGTCCACTTTTCGCATGAAGTGTCCAAAGTACTGGAGCTTCAGCTTTAGCATCATTCCTTCCAAAGAAATCCCAGGGCTGATCTCCTTCAGAATGGACTGGTTGGATCTCCTTGCAGTCCAAGGGACTCTCAAGAGTCTTCTCCAACACCACAGTTCAAACGCAT
>SJYQ01005611.1:32040-51211 GCA_006410935.1 Redunca redunca | reverse complement strand
CATCTTTCAGGATTTGAAACAGCTCAACTGGAATTCCATCACCTCCACTAGCTTTGTTCGTAGTGATGCTTTCTAAGGCCCACTTGACTGCACATTCCAAGATGTCTGGCTCTAGATTAGTGATCACATCATGATTGTCTGCGTCGTGAAGATCTTTTTTGTACAGTTCTTCCGTGTATTCTTGCCACCTCTTCTCAATATCTTCTGCTTCTTCCATACCATTTCTGTCCTTTATCGAGCCCATCTTTGCATGAAATGTTCCCTTGGTATCTTTCATTTTCTTGAAGAGATCTCTAGTCTTTCCCATTCTGTTGTTTTCCTTTATTTCTTTGCATGGATCGCTGAAGAAGGCTTTCTTATCTCTTCTTGCTATTCTTTGGAACTCTGCATTCAGATGGGTATATCTTTCCTTTTCTCCTTTGCTTTTTGCCTCTCTTATTTTCACAGCTATTTGTAAGGCCTCCCCAGACAGCCATTTTGCTTTTTTTGCATTTCTTTTCCATGGGGATGGTCTTGATCCCTGTCTCCTGTACAATGTCATGAACCTCATTCCATAGTTCATCAGGCACTCTATCAGATCTAGACCCTTAAATCTATTTCTCACTTCCACTGTATAATCATAAGGGATTTGATTGAGGTCATACCTGAATGGTCTAGCGGTTTTCCCTACTTTCTTCCATTTAAGTCTGAATTTGGCAATGAGTTCATGATCTGAGCCACCGTCAGCTCCCGGTCTTGTTTTTGTTGACTATTTAGAGTTTCTCCATCTTTTGCTGCAAAGAATATAATCAATCTGATTTCGGTGTTGACCATCTGCTGATGTCCATACCTGACCTTAAATTATTGACACCTCAAAGACAGCCACACTGTCTGGCTCTTTGCGACCACATGAATGGCAGCACGCCAAGCCTCCCTGTCCATCACCAACTCCTGGAGTTCACTCAGATTCATGTCCATCAAGTTGGTGATGTCATCCAGCCATCTCATCCTCTGTTGTCCCCTTCTCCTCTTGCCCCTAATCCCTCCCACCATCAGGGTCTTTTCCAATGAGTCAGCACTTCGCATGAGGTGGCCAAAGTATTGGAGTTTCAGCTTCAGCATCACTCAGGACTGATCTCCTTTAGGATGGACTGGTTGGACCTCTTTGCAGCCCAAGGGGCTCTCGAGTCTTCTCCAACACTACAGTTCAAAAGCATCAATTCTTCAGCGCTCAGCTTTCTTCACAGTTAAACTCACATCCATACATGACCACTGGAAAAACCATAGCCTTGACTAGATGGACCTTTGTTGGCAAAGTAATGTCTCTGCTTTGAATATGCTATCTAGGTTGGTCATAACTTTCCTTCCAAGGAGTAAGCGTCTTTTAATTTTATGGCTGCAATCACCATCTGCAGTGATTTAGGCTTAGTCACTACCATTTCAGGTATTTGCTCTTTACTTTTTAGGTACTTGATGTTACAAGAGCCATGATGAGGACAGAGAGGACCATTGAATATTATGAGAGAGAGAATCGAGAGATTGAGACATGTATTTCATTAATAGCATAAAAAAGCCAAATGGTTTCTGTGGTTCTTCAAAATTCTGATCTTTTGTATGTCAAGCAGGAGTTTGTTGGTAGGAAAGATCAGAACTTTATCTAGAGATCTTGTATCAGTTCATACATTATACAAGAAGAAAATTAAAATTACTGTAATTCTTTTATGTTCTAGGTGGTAATAAGCTGCAGTCAACAGGAAATAAAACAGAAGACTTAAAAGGAACTGAATGTGTTAAAAACACTCCTGTCACTTCTGTACCAATTCCAGAAGTAAAGCCAGACACAGTATCAGAACCAGTCACACCTGCGTCTCTTGCTGCTTTGCAGAGCGATGTGCAGCCAGTGGGCCATGATTATGTGGAGGAGGTATTGATTTGAGAATACTCCTGTTGTGAGATTAGATAGGAAAGATGTGTGTTACTTTGTCACAAGTGTGCTTTACATGTAAAATTCAGTTATATTTTAGGTTTAGATAACTTACAAAGGGGTGTTGAAGGGATCTTTGTTGAAGGTTTTGTGTTTTTTTTTAAGCCTGCCCTTTGAGCTTTCCTAAGTGACATCACAATTTTTTTGTTAACTTTTCTTTCCCTGCTGACACCATCACTGTAGTATGTGAAGTAACTTTCTATTTATTTGTCAGGCCTTCTTTTAACATAACCCTTCTGCTGTGCTGAACATAAAAAGTAAAAACAAAATGTGAACAGCAGAAATGACAAAGACAGTAAATATTTCTTGCTGAACAGTTTTGTGTGTAAAATTTAGATTGCTGATTTAACAGATGACTATTTGATTTCTCAAGCTGATTAGAAAACTATTACTGTTTTACAAAATAACTTACTAAATGGAGGATAAGGAAGTATCAGAAGGGACTTGATAGATATTTGCTGTTAGTGGAAAGACGAACATACAGTGGTGTAGCCCTATTCTGCTTTTGCTGTATTATAGAACAGTTGAACAGAACAAGTTCTCTAAATTTCAGTGTCTACATCTGTAAAATCTGGGTATCTCTCAGTGAAGATGTGAAGCTTAGATCAAATAAAGTACCTAACCACAGTGCCTAGCATATGGTGGATTTTTGGCAAATATTTATTTGTTCCTTCATCCTTTTCCATCAAGAAAAATTACTTACTGAATTCTTTTGTTTACAAGATGGAAAACTGGGCTGTGTAGTTTATAAGTTATTCACATGCAGTTTTAATTTAAAATTATAGGTCTTGGCAATTTCCTGTCAGTGCAGTGGTTAGGGCTTCTTGCTTCCACTTCATTGCACGTGGGTTTCATCCCTGGTCAGGGAACTAAGATTCCACAATGCCAGCATGGTAAGGCAAAAAAAAAAAAAAAAAGACATTTAAAGGTTAATAAACTTCTAAATAAATAATAAACCTTTAGCTGTTAGTAAGACTTGGTTGTCTCAAAAAAAAGTACAGCCAGAACATCTGGCCAGAATACTCAGTCACCAGTAATACTGGTTAAGTAATCTTAACTTCAGAGGATTGTGTTTAGAACCAATCTTTAAAACTTGCTGAAGTTTTAATAACATTCTAGTCTACTTGTCTTCCTAACTGGTAATGCAGTTAGAAAAAAATCGACATTGGTTTTCGATAAAGTTGTACATGTATAAAGTCTTGGGCTTTGTAGAAATAAATGAGAATAATGCCTTTGATCATCTTTAGCTCCATTTCTAAGAACAGTACCTGGCAGGAGAAGGTATTCAATAAATATTTTTTCAGTAATTGAAGGTGTCTATTGCATTAAAATCTAAATGTTTACATATAGAGGAAGTTTAACTATAAGAGCCAAATACATAGTAACACATCTTGCATTGTACAGTTAAAAATTCTAACCCGTTCATTTCTGTAGATTATCCTCTTTAAAAAGTATAGACATTGCCCCCCCCAACCCCTTTTCTGACTTCAAATTCTGAAAGTTATTTACAACTCATGAGATGGGTTTATAATTGAAATCTTCACCTGTGATATTCCTGTTGTGATTTCTTGACTTTTTTTTCCCCGACATCAAGGTACGAAATGATGAAGGAAAAGTGATTAGATTCCATTGCAAATTATGTGAGTGCAGCTTTAATGATCCCAATGCTAAGGAGATGCATTTAAAAGGACGAAGACACAGACTTCAATATAAAGTGAGGAAAATTTCAGCTATTTTTCTCTTTCTCTTTTTATATGGCTTGGAACATTCTAGATGCAAAAATAAAGCATCTAAATATAACTCACTAAGTCCATGAACTCCCACTCTCAGATTGGCATGTCATGTCTCACTTAGAGAGTCAGATATTTAGTTTTTATTGATTAGTTTGTTATACTTAGGGCTTTCCCTGGTGCCTCAGATGGTAAAGAGTCTGCCTTCAATGCAGGAGACCCAAGTTCGATCCCTGGGTCTAAAAAATTGCCTGGAGAAGGGCATGGCAGCCTACTCCATTGTTCTTGCCAAAGAATTCCATGGACAGAGGAGCCTCATGGGCTACAGTCCTTGGGGTCACAGAATTGGACACAACTGAGTACCTATCATTTTTGTTATACTTAAGAAAAAGCAATGTAGTCATATTTCATCATTTCTAGTGTCAAAATAAAACTGACATTACTTGGATCAAGTAATCATGTAAAAGTAGTTGCTTCAAAGGAAGTGTTTGAAAGAAATGTCATGTCTCCAGTTTCCTTTATCTTGGCAGAATTTCCATTAAAGTGAATTTTGAGATGAGGAATTCTTCATTGAAAACACTTCCAAGTAATAAGTTAAATCTAAATACTGTATTTAAAGTTTTTAATTAGGTTGGACTTACGCACTAGATTCATGTTTTCTAAACACAGAAATGGTGGAGATTAAAAATAATTTGTTAAGGGGCAGTAATACTTCTATATGAAAAAAGTTTTTAACCCTACAGTCAGATATATAGAATCATTTATACTTTTTGCATACTAAACTTGAAGAACCAAGAATTTGGGGGATGGGAAGGAAGGAAGAATGTTTATGAATGTATTTTGAGTTTTTCTCTGATTCAACTTATTTTACTACATTTACTCTTATAATAGATTTGCAAATAAAAGCCTCTGTGATGAAAGAATATGTGGGATTGTATGTGTAGATTGTTGGAAGGTTTGCTGGTTTTTCAAACATCTTATTTATGTTAACAGAAAAAAGTAAATCCAGATTTGCAAGTAGAAGTAAAGCCCAGTATTAGAGCAAGAAAGATTCAAGAAGAGAAAATGAGAAAGCAAATGCAGAAAGAGGAGTACTGGCGAAGAAGAGAAGAGGAGGAACGCTGGAGAATGGAAATGAGGTAGTATTTTTAACTTTTAGTACCATGATAGGTGGTTTAGACTTTCTAAGAAACTTAGCTGTTCTGAGTATGTGAGTCCCATTCAGAGCAATCCAGATTTATTTGAAATATTTTTAGTTTTCACTTATGAGGGAGATACTAGGTCTAGGAAAGAAATGCATTAAAGTTAAGTTACTTGCTATTCTAATATTTCACCATGTCCTTGGTATTAGGACTTATTTTTAAAATAATATCTTTTATATATTTAAATACATAAATAGTTTAATATCATAAATAAATGCCTCAATTTAAAACAAGCAAAATAGAGCATTTGGTTACATGATAAAAAATATCCTAAATATAAGATTGAGTAGATTCTAGACATTAATAATGTGTAGGGTTTGTTTTAAAAACTTTAGAGGCTACAGGAAAGGATAAATGAGAAAATATGTTCAATAGATACAGAAATGTTTAGTTTTATTGATATAACTGACATATCTTTAAATGGCACAATTCATTGGTTTTATTCACAGAGTTGTGCAGTTACCAGCACAGTCAGTTTTAGAACATCTTTATGACCCACGAAAGAAATCACAAACCCATTTAGCAATCAGTACCTATTTCCCCACCAACTCCTCCCTCTACTCCTGGGCAACCACTAATAAACTTCATCTTAGTAGATTGCCTGTACTGGAGATTTCACATAAATGGAATCATAAAACATACTTTTGTGTCTGGCTACTTTTCACTTAGCATGATATTTTCAAGTTTCACGCATGTTATTGCATATATCAGTACTTTATTTTTTATGCATCATAATATTTCATTACATAAATATGTTACATTTTATTTATCTGTTTATCAGTTGATGGACATTTGTGTTATTTCCACTTTTGAGTTATGAATACTGCTGCCATAAGTGTTTGTGTACAAGATTTTATAACCCACTTTTTTTCATTTACATACCCACTTGTATGTAAGCTAAAATTATTTTCCATGGGTATGTAATACTTTTTTGTGCAGATGTAAAATTTTCTTTATAACCCATTTCATATATTTTTAGATATTTAGAGTTTTTTATAGTATTTCCCTGTTGTTACTACATTGACCAACCTTGAGGCAGTATTATTGCATAAATCACTATCAGTTGACACTAATCAAATCCCAGAAGCAAAAATGTTGACAGATGCCTGTACTTTTGCCTGTGCTATATAGTTTAACTTAGTGATCCTCAAACTTTTTGGTCTCAGGACCTTTTATAACTCGATAATTATTTTTTAATATAAATTTATTTAATTGGGGCTAATTATTTTACAATATTATAATAACTCAATAATTATTGAAGACTCTGAAGAGTTTTTGTGTATGTGGGTTATAGGCTGTCAACATTGTATTAGAAAGGAAAACTGAGAAGTTTCAGTATTTATGAACTTATTTTTATATAACTTTGTATTTGTTTAAATATAGTTAAATATTATTAATAATTATAAATCAGGTGTATTTATTAATATGATAATGGTAAATATAATATGCTAACTATAAATAACTGTTTCTCCTCCAGAAATAGTGACATTGTTTAACATTTTTGCAGATCTCTTTAATGTCTAGCTTAAGGCAGCCTCATTCTCCTGCTTCTGTGCTCAACAGTTGTGATAACACATTTTGCCTCTGGATAACTCCACTGTAGACTGATAAAGAGAATAGAAAAAGCAAATATTATTTTGAGAGTAACTTTGATGTCATGAATCCCCCTGAAGGTGTCTCAAGGACTACCTAGACTACCCAGACCACACTTCGAGGGCTGCTCCTATAATTTATTAAAATATCTGCCTGTGAGGAATAGAAACATGAAAGCCAGTTTTATTTCAGCTTTGTATTACTGGCAAATTAAGTTATTTCATGCTTAATCACTTAAATTTCTTTTGTGGTGAATTGCCTATTCATTTGTTAACTTACCTGTTAACAGATTTGTACAGACACTTCTTATAGCTATTAACCCATACCATGTTATCTTTAAATAATCTTTACTGTTATTTATCAATTTTTATTTTTTATGTATTTAAATTTAACTTCGTTCTTATGAAATTTCTGCCTTTGTAATGCACTGGCAATTTTTCTCTATACCTAGATTATGCAGTTATTTCCTGTTTTACTGCTATATCAAATATTTTATTAAGGACTTACTGTATGCCAGGAAGTAGCATATAGTGTGTTAGGCACTATAGTATACTATGTTTACCAAGTATGAATTGGTAAACAATCAATATTTAAATACGCCCTTATGTAACCTAAACATCATTAGTAATAATAGAGTATTCAAAACTAGAATGAACATGGTTTTCCAGGGCCTTCAAGCTGTTATTATTCATTTTCTCTCATGACCTGAATAAAATTAGAAGTATGATTCTATCTGTCCTATATTGGATGACCCAGAAAGCACTGCTTATTCCTGACCTGAAGAAATTAATGGTTTCTACAGTACTACTTGAGAAGCATACTTCTTTCTTACATTTTGTATTAAATGAATTTGTCTAGTAAAAATTTATTGTTAACAAAAATTTGCTATAAAGACACAACTGCCTAGGGAATTATTGGAATCCTAGTTTGAAGCTGAAGGCAAAGATAGAACTGAGAGGGAGAGAGTCATATGGTGAAAAATTAGATTCCAAAAATGTTGACTATTAAAACAGAGGCTACACACTAACTGCCCACCAAGTTCAGCCCATGAGTGTTTTATTTGGTGCCCATAGTATATTTTTGGACACCAACATGAATCTGCATTTAAAAACCATGAGATTTCACAGAAGTCCTGATTGACCTTGGGATAACCATCTGGTATTCCCTTGTGACAGTAAATAATAGCTGTGCAGCCCTCTTGTTTCTAGCCAGAGCATGTGTTTTCCTTCTTTACCATACTTTCCATCATCCTTAGCATGTCCCCAAAAGTGAGATGGGATGTGAGTTGCCATTTATCCCTGTTGTTTTTCCTCGTTGTAGAAAAATGTCTTTGTCTCTCTCTGTATCAGATGAGGAAATTAAAGGTTGTCTTAAGTTCTCTCTTACAAAAAAATATAGAGAACACATTTCTTTGAAGACATGAGGGAAATTCCTGAATGTATGCTTTAGGTCTTTCACTCACACACTTTATTAGTCTGGCCACATGAGGTAGGCGTTTAAGTTTACAATCTCTACTGTCAAGAGGAAGAGGTTGGAATGAACTGTGAGGTTTCTGGTGCTTGTTTTTTCAACTCTGTCTTCAGACTGTGAAATTTTGTTTTGCTTTTATCTTTGTTTTCTCATCTGTTCACTGGGATTCACTTTCATTCACTAACTGATGAAAGCAAATGTAATTTGATACAGAGGGGGAAAGAAAGGTGTTAGCTAGACTGATTGGGGTTTTTTATTGCTTTCTATATTATTATTGATGTAAATTCTGGGGGTGTATTTTTCAAAGTGGCTTACAGTACCATTCTTTATGTTTCAGACGTTACGAAGAGGACATGTACTGGAGAAGAATGGAGGAAGAACAGCATCATTGGGATGATCGCCGCCGAATGCCTGATGGAGGCTATCCTCATGGTCCCCCGGGCCCACTAGGCCTTCTGGGAGTCCGACCAGGCATGCCTCCTCAGCCACAGGGGCCTGCAGTGAGTGTCCACTCTGTTTACATAGACAGTGAAAGTGTAAGACTGGTTCAGCATTAGAAAATAACAGTTTGAAGAGCTAATTTTTAGACTTAATAGTATCCAAATCTCAATATGTTTTTCATCTGATTTGGAATTTTCTCTCCTTTTGTTATTTTTTGTCAACTCATGTCCTTATGTATAAGGACTTGGTAGAATTTCTATGAATCTTTCTTATTTTCAGTATAAACTTAGGGAGCAGATCTTAAAGAGTTTTTTTACCTTTGTTCTTTAGATTATCAAGAACAACTAATTTTGAAGGCTGTTGCTTTGGCTTCAGAATTATTTCTCTCTTCCCATTGTGTATGATTTAGAGTCCTTTTTTCAAATCTTTAGCATTCAAAACCTACCACTACTTCTAAATTTAAGTGCATGATAAGGGGTAGGTAGAGTCCATGGGGTCACAGAGTTGGACACAACTGAGCAACTAACACATAAGGGGTAGGTAAATGGTTGGAGATAACACACAGTGGCTGTATTAGGAGAACTGTAGGAAAGAGGTGCATCTTGAGAGTCTGCGTTCTGTAGAAGCTAGATAAAAGATACCTGGCTTATGAGGAGCATTTCATATGTTCAGACTATAGAAAACAAGATTTTTTTTTCTTCGTACTGGTTTTCCAGAGAGCGCTTAGAAGAAGACAGTCTAAATTCCTGCTCTTTAACTTATTCTTTCTCATTTGTCTTTCCATAGAATAAGCATTTGTAAAATCTGTTTTGTTAAAAGCAAAACGTTTGAGAACTGGTTTTAAAGTTGTATAAAATGTATTTTCCTAACTTTAGATGGTATGTATTATAACTTGTTTTGAGTGCATAACATACATACTTACATACTTTCAGTACTGTACCTTTCATAAATAAAAATTAAAATTAAAAAATTCTCTACCTTTCTACAGTTTACATTTTTGTTTTTACCAAAATGGGAAAAAAAGGAGAAGATAGCTTTAAATGGACTGACTTTCTTATTGAAAAATGCAACAAGAGTATGTGTAGTTGAGAAATAGTAGTTTACTTTTGCTTGGGAAACATTTTTTTAATGGAGTTATTTTTTCCCAATCTCCAGCCCTTACGTCGTCCTGACTCATCTGATGACCGTTACGTAATGACAAAGCACGCTACCATTTATCCAACTGAAGAGGAATTACAGGCAGTTCAGAAAATTGTTTCTATCACTGAACGTGCTTTAAAACTTGTTTCAGACAGCTTGTCTGAACACGAGAAGAGCAAGAGCAAAGAGGGAGATGATAAGAAAGAGGGAGGTAAAGACAGGTGTGTTTTCTGAGTTTTTTACTTTTATATAGTTTTGGTTTTCCTTATGTAGACTTAACCTTATACTTGAAATAAAAGTTACAAAGACTAAAAATTCTCTGGTAGTCTACATGTGTTATGCTTGTGTTAGATTTTAAATGTATTCAGCTGCTTTTGCTGAAATGAAAAATAATTTCATACAATCTCCAACCTTGTAATTTACTCATTGTATTTAAACTTATATAAAACTATTTCAAATCTGTTTTCAAAGCAGCTGTTGTAGTTTTCCAGTTGCATTCAGCTATTCAGTGTTTATTCATTTGTTGCATCTGTTCCATGTTCATTCTTTCTTTCAACAGCTTATTGTGTCTTTTAACACATTGACCCATAAGCATGAATAAGCTCAAACTTCAGCAACGTCTTTATATCTGTGTATATTAAACATGACTTTTGTTATTCTAATTTATGAGACAGAAAAGCATTAATATCCTTTGCTTTTCAGTTGTTCCTGAGAACTTAGCTCTTGATTTATTAATTTTTTCATATTTCTTATATAAATAAAGGGTATTTCTAAAAATACTAAATGTTCTTATACTACAGTTGATGCAAATTTTAATGATGTAAAAATTATTTCATTTACTACTGTGTGTTGAGAGATTATCATGGTTGTGGTTAAGAAGGGAAATGTCGTAATATAACTTGATTTCACCACAGAGCTTTAAAAGGAGTTTTGCGAGTGGGAGTATTGGCGAAAGGATTACTTCTGCGAGGAGATAGAAATGTCAACCTTGTTTTGCTGTGCTCAGAGAAACCTTCAAAGACATTATTAAGCCGTATTGCAGAAAACCTACCCAAGCAGCTTGCTGTAAGTATTATGGAAATGTTCATTTTTACCCCTTGTCTAGTTCAGAAGTTTTTGGCAGGACTAACTGTGCTTCAGCTTAAACCTAAGCCAGCCTTTAAAGTTTTGGCTTGACTTTCCAAATTGCTTGATTGTACAAATTGGTAGCAGTTTTCTGCTTTGTTTTTTTAGGTTTTATGGTGCTTCTCTTCAACATGAAGCCATCTTGCTAATTTATTTTAAAATGTAAAGCTGCAGCACATGTCCTCTTCCTATTCTTTTTCCAAGATTTGAATCATAAGAGAAAAGACAGTTGTTCAGGGAAAATTTTCATTTTTTGATTTTTTTTTTTTAAACAAAGCCCATGTATATATAGTAAGCTTAAAGTTTTAGAATTCATTTCTTGCCTATTTAGTTGAATACATGTTTTTAATAAAATATAGTAACTAAAATAGAGACTTTCTGATTTGAATTTTCCTAGCTTTATTATGATTACTTTCCATTTTGTACATGTTATAACGGTATCAATGACTTGTTGCTGTCTCTATCCAGGAAGTTGTAGCAAATTCAATTAATAGAATATCCCTTTTTGGTCCTACAAAAACAAAACTTTTTTTTTAAGTTTGAATTAAAAAAATTTTTATTATAGTACCTTGTCAGAATCACAGACTGGAATTTAAAACAAAGGTTCCTTGAATAATTTATAAAACTTATTTAGGTATTTGAAATTCAAGAATTGGCATTTCATTGTTAGTATGTGTTGTACAGTAATGTTAGAATAAATAGTACCTGACCACAGCAAACCAGCTGATACCAAAATGGATAGTGAAGCATGCCATTAAACTTGAGCTCTGATGACTCTGGCACTTATTATTGTTTGCTGTATATTACCATTGTTCCAGGGGCTTCCCTGGTGGCTCAGAGGTTAAAGCATCTGCCTGCAATCTGGGAGACCTGGGTTTGATCCCTGGGTAGGGAAGATCCCCTGGAGAAGGAAATGGCAACCCACTCCAGTATTCTTCCCTGGAGAATCCCATGGACGGAGGAGCCCAGTGGACTACAGTCCACGGGGTCGCAAAGAGTCAGACACGACTGAGCAACTTCCCTTCACTTCACTTCACCATTGTTCCAGATGTGAGATTTTTTTAAATTTTGAATGAGTCTTTTTAAGCATAGGAGCCAGGAGAATTGTTGTCGTGTGTCTACTTGTTAGCCTTCCTTGAGGCTGCTAGGGCAGTGAAAGGGTGGAAAAGAAGCTTGAGGACTTAGAAAAAAGTATGTAAAAAAAAAAATGTATGCAAAACTTAAATTGTTGTGTTTTGTAAAACTACAAAGGAGAAAATGTTATGTTCTAACTGAACAATCAGTAGTTAAGCTAATTCTTTACAGCACATTCTTTGCCATCTGAGCCATCAGGGAAGCCCATAAACAAAATACAGTTTCCAAATCAATCTGTACCTGTACAGTGGATAAGCAGAAGAGATAGAATTATCACTATCGTAGTTAACGTCTACATGATACGGTGTGCCAGACACTGTTTTCAATTCTTTGTGTAGTTAATTCATTCATTCTTCCTACAGTCTTACAGGTTAGATAAATTGTAGTGTTCCCATTTTATAAAAACAGGTAGAGGGGAGTTAAATATTTGCCCAACTTCACATTATTAGTAAAGTAGAGCTAGGATTTGATCTAGATTGTTGTTGCTGTTCAGTCACTAAGTCGTGTCCGACTCTGCGACCCCATGGACTACAGCACGCCATGCTTCCCTGTCTGTCACTATCTACTGAAGTTTGCTTCAACTCATATCCATTGAATATGATGCCATCCAACCATCTCATCCTCTGTTGCCCCTTCTCCTCCCCTCAGTCTTTCCCAGCATCAAGGTCTTTTCCAATGAGTTGGATCTTCACATCAAGTTGCCGAACTATTAGAGCTTCAGCATCAGTCCTTCCAGTGAACTTAGATACTATACTGGGAACACTCCGTGTAATTTCTAGAGTCTTCCTTCGTTCATGTATGCTATACTGAAGCTTATTACATGTATACTAAATTGCAGTGAATCCTGTTGTTGTTGTTGTTTTTTCTGTTGAGCAAAACTTTCTGCTCCCTGATTTAAAATGTAGATCTGTTGATTTCACAGACAAGGTGCACTGGGTATGGTTGAATTACGGCTCCTGTTAGTTTCAGGTGTCTATTTTAGTCTCATTCATATTCTGCAAATATTGTAATACTAGCTATCCGGATGCTATTTTAGGAAGGTATGGTAATAACCATAACAGTGTTTCTTACATCCAAAAATCCATCATCTAAAAGGTGCATACACACATACAGGTAACTCATATGATACAAACAATGGTAAATATTAGTTCAACAAAGAATTCTAAAAGGAAAAAGGAGCGAGAGATTATAATTTGCATGTTTTGCAAGGCTTGGAGGGAAATAGTATATGATCTGGTCCTTACAGAATGGTTAAAGTAGTGTGAGAAAGTGAAAGAGCCATAATGAAACTGCTTTGTTTGATAATGTAAGAGGGCCAGCTAATTTCTTGTACTCTTCATTATATAGGTTATAAGTCCTGAGAAGTATGACATAAAATGTGCTGTTTCTGAAGCGGCAATAATTTTGAACTCATGTGTGGAACCCAAAATGCAAGTCACCATCACCCTGACATCTCCAATTATTCGAGAAGAGAACATGAGGGAAGGAGGTTGGAAAGCCATTAAACATTCTACTTTTTTATTAACTACTATTTTTTCCATTTACCTACTCTTTAAGATGGCATTAAGCCCTAGAAGGCAACATGCTGGCATTACATATGAATCTGATAGATTTGACTTACATAGCAAATAGTTTTGCTTAAGATTATTTCCCAGATCTTTTATTAGTGTCTTTTTAGTAATGTGCTTTTATATAAAACACTCATAGTATTCATTTTCTTGATTTTTTTTTTCTTTTCTTGCTAACCTCAGATTTCTGGAAAAAGTTTAAATTATTCTTAGTCATAAGTATAGTTGACTTATGAAAAATTAACTATTGCTAGTAAAGGGCCACAAATTTAATTTCTCTTAAGTCCTTGTTCTTGTCTTTAAAAAAGACAAGGGAGTTTCATAAGTAAAATTGGTTGAATACTCATAACAGTTTAAGAGACATTGTTATATATGTAATCATGGATTTGGCTTGTCCTGAGGTAAATATTTCTGGTTCTCTGAGGTTGCTCTTTGGTTTGGAACGCTTTCATAAATGCAGAGCATCCTAATGCACTTAGATTTGGGCATCTGACCCCCTCTTTTCTATCAGAGATTTGAAAAATAAATGATGGTAGGCATAATGAGTTATAGCACAATTAGGGGTTTTTAACTTACTTTATAATTGTAGACTGTGAAATCCTGCTGGTGCCAGCAATGTTGCTTTAGGGACTGTCCTATAACATTTTCAAAGCTTCAAAAGCTTTTAAGCCAAAAAGCATGGTCAGTGTCTGCGGTATGTTGGTTCTGTTGTTTTATGGGTCAGATAAAATTTACTTTGTTTCCTTTCATGTTGTTTTTGTACATCTTAATTGGTTGAATATGGAGTTATATGGTCTACACTAATATTTCTTTGTGATACAGATAGAGGAGAAAAGAATACTTAAAAGTTAATTTGTCTAAAATAGCATGAGTAGGCTCTCAATTACTATCCCTTTAAATTGTTTTCTTACAGCAAAGCAGGTTTTTTGTTTGTTTGTTTTTTAAGGCACTGGGCTTTACACAACCCAGGAAAACAACATTTTTACTAAAAATGCGATCATTAAGAGACTTGCCTAACTTTGCATACATAATATAGATATACCACAAATCAGGATTTGTACGTTGTATAAGCTTTTATCTTAAAAATAAGTGGGTTTTGTGTGAAAGTTCTTTTATTTGAGCATGAATTTCCACTCAAGGTCTGGCTGTGGATATTGCTGGAAAAAGTTCCTGAGTCAATCTGATCAATTCGGATGCAGCATATGACTCTTAGGATTTGAAAAGGAAATCTTTGATTATGTTATAGATAAAAGTTACTGTATTTAGTATGAAATTATACTCATATAACCACTTAACTTTATTTCAGAGCATATTTTGTCCAGTTATATTTAGGTTTACTTAAATTTGTACAGTATTAATAATTATCATATTTTAGTCATCTTTAATAACCTATCCCTTCTAAAGGAAACAAAATTATACTTTTGTCTGACCCAGACTTGAGTTAGAATTATTATTCTGAATTTCATAAGTATTACGGTGAAAGAAATGATCAGTCCAAAATTGAAAGATTTTCTTCAAGACACTGAGCTGAAAAGTTGGATGTGCAAAAAATGTAGAAACATTTATAGTGTTCCTTGCTGCAGATAACTGCAGTAAACCATGTCTTTAGCCTCATTATGAAGATTGCTGCAGAATAACGGTATGTATTCTCCTTCACTGCAGCTCTGAATGCTCTGTGTCTTAAAATCATTTAAAGCCTCTAGCTTGCTTTGGGGAGTTAGTCCAAGGGTAAGGAAGGCTTTGCCGGAAGAGTACTTGTAAACCGTGAGACTGGTGACTTGCACGTAGTTGTGGTAGGCTCGTAAATGCGTAATGGTCCTGTTTAATACCAAAAATTATTTAAAGGATATGATTAAATTTCCCAAATAACTGTTAAACACATGACAGATCTATTTTACAGTACTGTGTTTGACAGTTAAACATTAAGTAAACCTTTAATTGACGTGAAGCTTAAAATGTTCAAATGTTCTAACCCTTGCTACAGCATCTCTTCTGTAGCAAGTCAAGTATTGTGTGTGTTTTTTTCCACCTTTAGCTTATCAGGCCCGGTCCAAAGCCTTCTAGCAGAGGGAATTGATTCCTGTCAGGGGTTGCTGCCAAGACATCGGAAGGATTTTTGACCAAGGTTTTCAAAAGCTCAGTGTCACACCTGCCATTTGATTTAAAGAGGGATATTGGATGCAGAGTCTGGCATTTATTGTCCTTTGTGTGGCTGTTCTGTTTGTTTTGTCTTTTGTCTCTTCTAGAATTGAGCAGTGTTCACACTAGTTTTTAAATTGTTGGGTGGATTATATATTTTATATAACCATGTTAATTTAAATTAATATATTCCCATTAACTTTTAATCATAAAATAGTGTGGACACAGCGTGTCTTCTAACTGGTGATTAACCCCTTAAAATTCATAAAATACCTCTTGTAGGGTAAGAATTTGCTTTTTTTTTAATAAATTAATTTTTGTTTTGTTAACTGGGTATTAGGAAGCAAGTATGATTTTAGTACAATATATCTAAGGGGTTAATCCACTTGAAATATAGAATGGGTGCAAAAATCCACACTCTAAATTTGACAGAAGGTTTTTACTTATAGCTCTTAATTTGTTTTTAAATTGCAATAGGTGTCTTGCCATCTTTGAAATTGTATCATTAATTTAAATTTCTGAAGTTATAAATGTTTGTGTGCAAAAAGAAAACTTTTATTGCATTGGAGGAAATTAAAACATGAGTTAACATTAAAATTCAGAAACTTCCTTAGAGATTGCACATTATCACCTATTTGCATTTTAGCTTTAGCAAATAACATAAATAAGAGACATGGAAAGGGTTCTTCAGCCTGTTCTATAACCTTGCTTTGGGGAGTGGTTTTTTGTTGTTGTTTCTTTTTTTAGTTCTTCAATTAGCTGTGCTTTCCGGGGTCCTTTTTCCATCTTTCAGAATAGCCCATTTCTTAATTATGTTCACTATATTTTTGGATTCAGTAGTTGATCTTGCAGATTTTGAGGTTATTTATTGGTTTTTTCAAAAATCACTAGTATTTCTGACTTCCTACTCTCTTCTTAGTGCCCAAGTTCCTCTTTCAGTGTTCATTTTCAGAATGCCACCCAGTGTTTTTTGAGTGTCTGTAAATCTCCCTTCTAATATGTTCTCTGAAAATCCATCCCATCTGATTGTTTAAGGAGTAAGAACTAAGCAAAGAAAGCCCAGACAAGGGATACAATTTTTTATCACTTTTAAAATTGCTTTTTAATATATCTTCTACTCAAAATAAGGACAAGTATCTTTTAAGATTTCTGAATGTTCATATAAAAATATGCCATCAAATAACTTGCCCAGAGTTGCAGCGATACTCTTAAAATTATCCTTCATGTGTTCTTTTATCGTATATTTCATTGTTTGTCTCATATTCATTTGGTACCCTCAATGATTTATTAAATCATATGCTTAAATGTGCTTTAATTTGGGTGCTTTCTACCGAGAAGACTGCTAAATTCATAAATTACTTGCCTGGCATGTTATTTTCCTATATTTAGAAAATGTTTAAATATCACCAAGAATTGTGAATTAGATTGATTTAGTTATGAATAGTTTGATTAGCAACTTTTATATACATTTTACCTATATGTTTAGATTAATGTAAGCTGGCTCTCCAACTAGTTTTATTGATATAAAGTTAACTTTTTGCCCTGATTTGGGTTCAGATTTTCTTCTCAAGTTTTATATAACTCATTTATATTTTATATAATAATTGATTAAAATCAGTTATTATAAACTCTATAACGTAAAAGATTCTGCATATTTATCATCAAACCATTCTGCTTACTGTATCTGTTCTATTTCTATACTTACTTACTCTGTTTAACCAGGCTAGTTCCTGTTGCCCTTTTCTACTTTACTCATTGTTTCTCTCCAATTATTCTTTCTTTGGAATACTTTATGGGAACTTTGAATTTTAAAGGGCATTTTGTATTCCTTTACAACTAAAGTGCTCTTGTGGAAGAGAAATCATTGAACTCCTAGAAATGCCTGTTTTTGACTCCTTATTTTTTCTGTGATTGTTACTACATTGATCATCCCATATTTATCATTAGTTCTTTGACATTTTAGTCCCAAAATAACCTGTGACCATTTAAAATACTGAACAAACAGGATAGTTTACTGTACATTCTCATTTATTAAGGTGGATTTTTGTGTTCCCTCTTGTTGTCTTTGTGCTGGTGCGCTGTATCCAGTAATCCTTCCTTTTGATTTTCTTTTGGTGGGGTAGGATTTATATTTGTAGAAATTACTTACTATATTTCTAAATTAAAGAGTTCAATTCTTGATCTTCATATTAGATTTATGTAAATTTGTTAAATAACTTCCTGGGTTACTTTAAAGTGCTGACAGAACCCTCAAATGGCTCGTGTGACACTGATGCTACTTTAAGGAAGTGTCTTGCTCACCTGGTCAAACACCCATTCCTCACTGCATTTTGCCAATTCAATCCATTTTAGATGTAACCTCGGGTATGGTGAAAGACCCACCGGACGTCTTGGACAGGCAAAAATGCCTTGACGCTCTGGCTGCTCTACGCCACGCTAAGTGGTTCCAGGTTCGGAACATCATTTTACTTTTTTCTTGTAGCCTTATGAGAGAGTAGTTCAGTACAACATGTTTAACTGTGTTTAAACATTTCCAAAGATTGCCCAAGCAATACTACTTTAAATTAAATATCAGAAAATATGTTAACATAGAAAGCTGGGTATGAAGATCTGCATATTGCAGTTACTATTAATTTGACAATAAACTAGGATTTTGGGGGTGTTTTGTAGTTTGGGTTTTTTTATTTTTATTTTTAGTGGCTATATTTGAAGCTGACTTGTTCAGGAACATCACATGTTTGTGTATATATATTATATTCCATAAGGCTGCAGATTAACTTTGCTTTAAATAATGGAATATGTGTTTAAAGCTTTGTGTATAGTTTTAAGATTTTTTCCCCTCTTTCTCTTAAGTTAATAAGTGTAGGGAATGAAAGGTGAGGAAGCAGCTGTTTGGTTTAGTGACTTTGCAGTTATGCAAAGGCACAGAAAGGAAACCAAACAGATTTCCTTAATCTTTCAGTCCCTAGACAAACTTTTAGCTCTTTACTTTTTCTTTTATTTCTAATGTAGGCAGACTTTTTTTTTAAGTTTACTGATTTAAATGAACACAGGTCAAGGTTCACAGGGGATCAAGAACAATTATTCTTGTATAATCTGTTTACTTTGACCTAAAATATCAGCTTTTAAATACTAACCCTGGCATAAAATATTGCTGTAAATGGCAGCTCATTGAACCCAATTTTAAGTGTGGTTATTTTTGTTTTATTTTTATCTGAGCTTCCATTGAACAGTGGTATTTTAACTTTTTTTTCATCAAGGGATATTTTTAATATTTCCAAGATTAATTCAGTTGATTTCTGTGTTGCTCTCAAGGCTAGAGCTAATGGTCTTCAGTCCTGTGTGATTATCATACGTATTCTCCGGGACCTCTGTCAGCGAGTTCCAACTTGGTCTGATTTTCCAAGCTGGGTAAGTAATATGTAACTGTATGTGAAAAATAAACATTTCAGAAATATTTCTGCAGTTTTTTATAGCCTTATCTTACATCTAATTATCAACTTTATTTCCATATCCTAAATGGAGTTTTTTTCTTTTACTCATGAGAAATCCTAGGGTCTTATCAGACTGTTTAACTTGCTAAGAATTATACTTGATTTTCTTTTTGTATTTTCCTCTTTTTCATTTTTTACTCTTCACACAGTGTTTATTATTTTTATAGGTTCA
>SJYQ01005611.1:0-32012 GCA_006410935.1 Redunca redunca | reverse complement strand
TATTAGTTGTACATATATAAAGATACAAAGAAAATTTTAAATGAGCTGTTAATCTCCCTATGCAGGATTTTGTTGATATTTTAACAATGTATAAGGAATTTTTAACATTTAAAAATATGCATTATCCAAAAATTGCATAAAATTAGAAAACTCAAATAATGCAGAAAGGTACAAAATAAGAAGTGAAAGCCTTCTCATCATTTAAAGGCAAGTTATCATGGCACAATTTGCTGTGATTTTTTTCCAGGGAGGAGAAATGCATATATGCACATCGTGTATATTCCTATTTTTTTATTTATGTACAAATATCTCTTTGATGTTGAAATATTTGAATTCCTAAATAGCAAAAATTCAGATACAGAAGGATTCATTCAAAAGTATAACTGAACCTACAGATTCTAGAGTTGGGTTAGGGAGAGTTGACTAGCCAGGATTATCTCAATTCTGGGAGCTCTTTGAGAGCTGTATTGACTACTTGGTGTTTCCTTTGTATGGACATGCCATATTTTATTTAACTGGTATCCGTCTGATGGACAGTTGCATTGTTTGCAGTATTCTACTATTAAATTTTCATTGTATTGTGGTCACGCTTTTATGAGTATTATATACATGTGATGGCTAGGGTCAATTGCTATAGAATTCCAAGGTCAAGAACATGTTTTGATTGTAACTGGGAAAGGTGGATCATTTTAAAATTACCAAAAATTGTTGAACTTAGCATTTTCTTCACATCCTCAATAACTTTGGGATAAGATCACACTTCTTAACACGTTAGGGAAAAAATGGAGTCTCATTTTTTATTTAAATTTCTTTAAGTGATTATTGGCATTTATAATTATTTTTCTCTTAACTGCCAATTCCTATCATTCATATTCCCATAATTTATAATTACTTTCTGTAAGAAATTAGCACTTACTATATTAAAATAATTTTTCCAGTTTTCATTTGCTTTTCAACTTAATAATTTTTGCTGTTTTATAAAAGATTTAAAATTTTCACAAATTCTAATCCATTAGTGTTTTATGACTTAACAACTTTGTATTCTGTCTACAAAATACTCTCATGTTTTAGGTTATAGATTATTCACACATGCTTTCTTCTAGAGCTTTTTCCCCCCAATCAAGTTATGTTTATTACAGATGTTTGCTTATTTACTCCTGGAAGGATATAGTCTGTATTACAACAGGAGTTGTCTCTCAGTAGTGAGAAGTGGGCTTAGGTTAGAGATCTGTAATTTTGGATTTTACTAGGATAAAATATACATACATTACTTGTATAATTATAAATTAATTTGAAAATCATAAATGGACTAGAGGTAGATCCAGCAATATGTCTTTCCAGACCAATTGTCAATTATTCCAATACCATTTAGCATTTTATTTAGTAGTGATGTTCGTTCTCCCAACCTCCATTTTGAAATATCACCATTATCATAAACCAGTGGTTCTCAACCACATTTCAGTTTTGCCCCCAGGGGACATTTAGTAATGTTTGGAGATAGTTTTGGTTGTCGATACTGGTTATCAATGGCACTGAGGAAGAGAAACCATTTCTTAAACCAAAGTTCCTTTGTTGCAGGCCTGTTTCTACAATAGTCTTTCATTCCTCAGTCGTCTCTATTAAACTCTTTTTTCTATTGATTTTTTACGTATTTCTTTACCTGGCTGCATCGAGTCTAGTATGGCACACAGAATCTGCATTGTGTCCTGTGGGATCTTTCTTGCGGTACATGGACCCTAGTTGTGATGTTGGAGTTCATGGGCTTAGTTCTCCTGCGGCATGTGGCATCTTAGTTCCCCAACCAGAAATTGGACCAATGTCCCCCTGCATTGCAAAGTGGATTCTTAACCTCTAGACCACCAAAGAAGTCCTTAATCTCTTTTAATTTTTAGAACTTCATAGTATGTTTTAAACTTCTGATGTCCTTTTCATCAGATTTTCCCCCTCTCCATTCTCTGCTGCTCATTATAAACACCATCTTGGACTGTTTGGGGGTTTTGTTTTTGTTTTTGTTTTAAGTGTATGTTGTTTTGTTTTGTTTTTCTCATGTTCTTTTTCCAAAAGAACTTGACTGCCATTTTGTTCAGTTTCATGAACTCCAAAGTTCTTTTAATTATTTTTAAATAGTACTACATTGAATTAATAGATAATTGGTAGAATATCATCACTTTTGCAGTGACAATACAGAAAGTTTTGTGTTTTATTTTTGTCTTCTATGTTAGATTTGGACTAATTCTATAAAAATTAATTTAGAACTTTTGTTCTTTCTCTAAACTCTGAAACAGTTTTTAGGATCATCAAAAATACTGTTTTTTGATCATTTGTAAAATTCATTTGACATTATCAGTTCCCAGGCCCTTAAAAAGAGGGTAGTGCTTTCTTGATTTCTTTTATTGTGAGTAACTGTTTTGTTTAATTTTTCCTTCTCCTGGGGTTAATTTTGGCAACTTTTCCTAGAAAAATTGACCCATTCAACCAGATACTCAAATTTTTACGTAATAGAGTTCTGTGCTCTTAAAGTTTTAAAAATGCCTATTACAGCATCTTTATTGTTTTAATTCTCTGATTGATTAGTCAGTAATAGCAGGAGCAGTATTGGAGCAAAATAACCAATAGGTGTTTCAGTATTTACTTGTGATGAAAATTCATTGAATTATTGATAGATTTTTAATATAAAAATTATGTGCATTATATAACTTAAACTTTTTTTAATATATAAAAATATAAGCATTCTACATTATCATTTTACTTCCTGCTTCTTTCAGCTTCAGTCCATACAACCCAGGTGTCCTTGAGACTCTTTCTGTTGTAGTATGTCTAAGCTTCAGTACTTTTGAGACTGGACTCTCAGGCCACTCCTCAGCTATTCTTGAAGTCTGAAAGTCTCACTGCAGATGGCCCTTTACCCTACACCTTGCTTTTTCTCTTTCTCAGAGCCATAAACTTCAAGGGACCCTCTCTGCTTTAAGGGTGCAGAGCTTTAAGAACCGAGTGGAAAGAGAGGATGCACAGGTCAGAGGAACTGGGGGAACATGGGCCTTGGCAGAGTAATGATGGACGAATCAGGGAGGGCAAAGAAAGCTGCTGGCCAGTCTTTGGAATCATGTACATATAACATAAAATACTCAACAGTATATCCTTTCAGTTCAATTGCTCATTCATGTCCGACTATTTGCGACGCCATGAATTGCAGTACACCATGCCTTCCTATCCATCACCAACTCCCGGAGTTCACTCAAACTCACGTCCGTCGAGTAGATGATGCCATCCAGCCATCTCATCCTCTGTTGTCCCCTTCTCCTCCTGCCCCTAATCCCTCCCAGCATCAGGGTCATTTCCAATGAGTCAACTTAGGCAGTAATTTTTATTCCCCTCTCTCAGAGAGCCAGCTCCTTGGATTTAGCTGCCAGATATGCTGTTTTCCTTCTTAGTAATCCATTAATTTCTTTTTGTAATATAATTGCTTTATAGTGTTGTGTAAATTTCTCCTGTACAATGAAGTAAATCAACTATATGAATACATGCATAGTTTCCCACTTGGACCTCCCTCCTGTCCACCCCCCCAATTCATTAATTTCTAATTTCATCTCTAATTTTCTATTTTCCTTGGGTTTAATTTCTTTTTTTTTTCCAAACGTCTTGAGTTGGATACTTGTTTAATTTACTCATTCTTTAATTTTATAGATAAATTTTAAAGGTGTTATTTAAGGCTGAACATAGGTTTTGGCTATATATGTAATATTCTCTTTATATTCTCTGCAGTTTGAAATTGATTTCAATGTTGTCTTTAAGCCAAGAGTAATTTTGAGGCAGTTTTTTAATTCTACATGACTGAAGAAGAGTTGCTCTTTCTTTTGTAAATAACTTCCATTTTTCTAGCATCAGTTGAGTTCAGTCGCTCAGTCATGTCCGACTCCTTCAGCACGCCAGGCCTCCCTGTCCATCACCATCTCCTGGAGTTCACTCAGACTTACGTCCATCGAGTGACTGATGCCATCCAGCCATCTCATCCTCTGTCATCCCCTTCTCCTCCTGCCCCCAATCCCTCCCAGCATCAGGGTCTTTTCCAGTGAGTCAACTCTTCAGCTTTAGCATCATTCTTTCCAAAGAAATCCCAGGGTTGATCTCCTTCAGAATGGACTGGTTGGATCTCCTTGCAGTCCAAGGGACTCTCAAGAGTCTTCTCCAGCACCACAGCTCAAAAGCATCAATTCTTCGGCCCTCAGCTTTCTTCACAGTCCAACTCTCACATCCATACATGACCATAGGAAAAACCATAGCCTTGACTAGATGGACCTTTGTTGGCAAAGTAATGTCTCTGCTTTTGAATATGCTGACTAGGTTGGTCATAACTTTCTTCCAAGGAGTAAGCATCTTTTAATTTCATGGCTGCAGTCACCATCTGCAGTGATTTTGGAGCCCCCAAAAATAAAGTCTGACGCTGTTTCCACTGTTTCTCCATCTAGCATATAATCCAGTAAATATATTCTGTTGCTGTTGAGTTGCTAAGTCATGTCTGACTTTTTGCAACCCAATGGACTATAGCCATTGGGCTCCTCTGTCTGTGGGATTTCCCAGGCTAGGATTACTGGAGTAGGTTGCCATTTCCTTCTCCAGAGTATCTTCCTGTCCCAAGGATCAAACCTGAGTCTCCTGTATGACACGTAGATTCTTTACTCTGCGCCACCTGGGAAGCAGAAAATATATTCTATTTGCAGTATGGGGAATCTTGGGATTTTCTTTGTGGTCTAATCTGTACAGTTTTTATAAAGTGTGGGCACTTTAAAAAATGTGTCCTCAGCATATAATATGTACCTCTTAGTTCAGCTTCATCAGTTACTTTGTTTTTCTATCTCTTTTCCTTCATATTTTTTGTCTACTTTATCTGTCCATGGAGTGACAAAGATAAGTTAAAATCTGCTCTTTCTTGTTGTGTTTTTTAGAGTTTGTACTTTATATTTTGTTGCAGTAACATTTAGGACATAAAAACACTTAATTATCATTATTGTGAGTTTGAACTTTTTGTCATTCTAAAGAGCGTTTAATTAACACTTTCTGCCATTAGTTAATAAGCCTTGTCCATTTATTAATATCTAAACTCTAGCCTTTTTAGAAAGACAATTATAATGGAGTTTTACTAGTTTTATGGTGTACAACATAGTAATTCCATATTTTAACACATTATGAAAAGATTACTACAGTAAGACCAATTACTACAATATTGTTGATGATACTCCCTATGTACACTTATATACGTGTGACTTTCTTATCTAAAAGCTGGAAGCTTAACCTCTAAATCCCCTTCATATATTTCGGCTATACTGCACCCTCCTAAACTCTAGTTTTTATTAGCATTTATCTGGTATGTTTCTGGTATTTTTCTATCCTTTGCCATAATTCTTATCCTTTTCTTGTTCTTTTTTATGTGTGAATATGTTTCTCTTCTGATTATTTAGACAATTAGTTGTTGACCATATCGTTTTATGTGGTATTTTCATGCATCTGTTTAACAATTTTAGATAATGTCTGTTAACCTCTCATCTATAAAAGCTGAGAAAATGATCACTTCCTCCTACTCCTATCCTCTTGGATTTTTGTTAATATTTTCTTTCTTTTGTTTGTTTCATTCATTTATTTTAATGTGTCAAAACCTGTTTCTTGATTTATCTGTTTTACTCAGTGAATGCTGATTCCACTTAGAAAACAAGAAAGTTTACACTTAATGCTTTTTTAAATCTTAAAGGTTTAAAAATAACTACATTTACCTTATGTGTCAATATATTCCCTTTGATTATTTAATGTTCTCTATTTAAATGCTTAGGTGCCAACCACTAGGGCTTTACTGGAGTTTCCTCTTTATTTCTTGGTTGACTGCATTTTATCATCATGTAGTTTTTATCAAGAAGTGTTTTAAGTTTTTAAAGTTTCTTTCATGTTTGAGAATCTTTGCCAATTACCATTACTTTATTGAAAAATATATTGTTAGGTCGCAATTTTTTCTCCTTCATTTCTTGGTGTTGCTCCATTATCTTTAAGCATTGAGCATTGCTAAATCTAGTTTATGTTAATCACTTAGTCATGGGGTCACCAACTCTGTGACCCCATGGACTGTAGCCCTCCTAGCTCCTCTGCCTATGGAATTCCCCAGGCAAGAATCCTCAAGTGGTTAACCATTCCCTTCTCCAGGGGATCTTCCCGATCCAGGGATTGAACCTAGGTCTCCTGCATTTTGTGCAGATTCTTTACCATCTGAGCCACCATAAGTCCAGCCTAATTTTCTTGCCTTTACTTTTTTGGCAGGTTGCTAAAAAAATTCTGTCTTTATCCTTGAATTTTAGTAACTTAACCAATAATGTCCTGGAATCTGTTGTTAGTGTCATCATTTCACTGAAATCTTTGCTGCACATTTGACAAATGATTAATATGATCCTCTATTTTCAGTCCAGTTCAGTCGCTCAGACATGTCAGACTCTTTGCGACCCCATGAATTGCAGCACACCAGGCCTCCCTGTCCATCACCAACTCCTGGAGTTCACCCAAACTCTTGTCCATCAAGTCGGTGATGCTATCCAGCCATCTCATCCTCTGTCATCCCCTTTTCCTCCTGCCTCCAAACCCTCCCAGAATCAGTCTTTTCCAATGAGTCAGCTCTTCGCATGAGGTGGCCAAAGTATTGGAGTTTCAGCTTTAGCATCAGTCCTTCCAAAGAACACCCAGGACTGATCTCCTTTAGAATGGACTGGTTGGATCTCCTTGTAGTCCAAGAGACTCTCAAGAGTCTTCTCCAACTCCACAGTTCAAAAGCATCAATTCTTCAGCACTCAGCTTTCTTCACAGTCCAACTTTCACATCCATACATGACCACTGGAAAACCCATAGCCTTGACTAGATGGACCTTTGTTGGCAAAGTAATGTCTCTGCTTTTGAATATGCTATCTAGCACCAATTACCCTTATATTGAATTCCCTTTGTCCTATATATTTATTATCTTTGTGATTGTTTTAATCTTTGTTCTCTTTCCTCTTTTGTCCCGTTAACTGTTTCTTTGGCAGTAATTTGGTTTTCACCCATGTCCCAATATTTACTATTTATAATTCATTTATTAGTTTTATAGTAATGTTCAGTTTGCTTAATTAGCTCTGCAGTCTTCATTTTCATTTCAACCTTGAGGTTTTAATTTTATTGGTTTTTTTATTTATGAAGTTCTCTATAACTCAAAATGTTGACAGTTGTATATTGATTCCCTTAAATTAAGATTCTTCCAGAATAAATTATTTTATAAATAAATATTTTTTAAATAATAAAAATTTGATTCACAGCAAAACAGAGCAGAAAGTACAGAGTTCTCACATACCGTCTGTCCTTACACATATAAAATCTCCCTCTCAATATTTGCACCAGATGGATGCATTTATTAAAAGCAATGACAGTATCATTCAAAGTCCATCAGTTCAGTTTAGTCACTCAGTTGTGTGCAACTCTGCAGCCCTATGGACTGCAGCACGCCAGGCCTCCCTGTCCATCACCAACTCCCAGAGTTTACTCAAGCTCATATCCATTGAGTTGGTGATGGCATCCAGCCATCTCATCCTCTCTTGTCCCCTTCTCCTGCCTTCAGTCTTTCCCAGCATCAGGAAAGATGATGCTTTTCAAATGAGTCAGCTCTTCACATCAGGTGGCCAAAGTATTGGAGTTTCAGCTACAACATCAGTCCTTCCAATGAATATTCAGGACTGATTTCCTTTAGGATAGACTGGTTGGATCTCCTTGCAGTCCAAGGAACTCTAAAGTCCATAGGAAATATTTCACTCTACGTTCCACCCAAACGCAAAGATAACACGCCTGGTTTGTTTTAGTTTTTTTCATTTCTTTAGGGCTTAGCATTGTCAGTTCCATTTCTAAGTCATCCTTTGATACTAAAACATGCAAACAAGAGTTGTCTTAGTTTATTCACACCTTTTAAAATACTTCTATTTCTTCCCCCATGAGCTCTGCTTTGAGGATTGCTTATGGAATGGAGTAGTGTTTGGCTTTCTCTCTTGCGTGTGTTCTATTTTTTTTTGGCTGCCCCATGTAAGGAGCTTAGTTCCTCGGCCAGGTATTGAACCCAGGCCCCAGCAATGAAAGCACTGAGTCCTAACTACAGGACTGCCAGGGAGTTTCCAGATGTGTGCTTTCTCTCTCCTGTTCCCTAATTCAGTGTGCTGTGGTAGTCTTTAAGATAGATTCCCTTGGCACACCTTTAGGCTTCAGATTTCAAACCCATGATGGCCTCCTAGGGCCTTTGCCTGTGCAGAATTTGCTCTGGTTTTTTCCTGAAATTCTGCACCATCTCCTTTCAAGAACAACTTTCTGTTTACCTGAATCAGCAGAAGGTTTGGGGTGTGTGAAGCCACTTTGGGAAACTTGCATTGAGAGTTTACAGCAGTCTTTGATATTAATTTTCCCCTATTTCTTCCTCCTTCAAAAGATCTTATTTTTTTGTTTGTTTGTTTGTTTTATCTGCATGTTAGTCAAATCTCTATTTATTATTAGAGATAATTAGATGTGGATAATTGGAATTTTACTCTTCCCTACCTGTCTTCTACAAAGAGCCTTCAAACTGATGAATTCTGTTGCTTTTCCTTTCTCTTTTTGGATGAAAGGTGGTTATGTTTAGAAAATTTCTTTGACTTGGGCTGCCCGCAACATGACTTGTTCTTACTCTCTGAGTTGGGAGAGTTCTGGTGAAATTTTCGGATTTTTTTTTTTTTCCCACTCAACTGCCAGCCTCTTCTCCATTTTCTTCTAAAGAGCCAGTTAGGGAACTGTAAATGAAGAGTTGCCCAAGCCCACTCACTTTCTTAGAAATACTCTTTCACTGGCCTTTGCCTCCATTTAATTGAAGCCATTTTATATTTGTTTGGGTGGTGGTAGTGTGCTTCATACATACTTCTTTAATCATAACGAGGTTTGGGGGGCAAGAGATCTTGAGATTTGGCTTTGTACTATCACCTTAAGCAGAGAGTAACTTTTTTCTTGGTTTACATGAAAGAAATTTGAAGTTCTTGTGAACTTGATCTTCAGTTTTGTTTAGCCTTCAGATTACTTACTTTGAATAAATCTAAGTCCTAACACCTGCCTTTAGTGTTTACCACTACAGTGAGTACAGCGAATAATATACTGCCTTCAAATTAGTTCTTCTTTTGTCCTATAGTGATGAGTAAAGAAAGCTATAGGTAAAATTCTCTTGTAAGATTGATCTGACTAAAGAATTGCTGTGTAGAATAGAAATCTCCTTTAAATCAGTACACCTTTAGAATGGTATACCTGCTGTAAATTGCAGAAAGGCATTTTTTTTTTTTTTTGCAAAAAGTTAGTGTTTTAATGTTTGTTGTATATTTTATTTTTTAACTCTATATTAAGCTAAGGAATATTTTATGAAAGAGAATGATCTGTCATGGATGAACCTCCGAAACGTCATGCCAAGTGAAGGAAGCCAGACACAAAAAATTACTCATTATATGATGGCATTTGTATAAAATATCCAGAATAGCAGATCCAGATAGATAGAATGCAGGTTGATGGTTGCCTGAGGCTTAGAGAATGAGAGAATGAGGAGAAACTGTATGATTGGCCAAGGGTTTTACTTTGGAGTAATAGAAATGTTTTGAACTAGATAGAGGTGGCTGTTGTTCAGCATAATAGTAGGTATACTAAATGCCACTGAAGTGTTCACTTTAAAATAGTTAACTTTATATTATGTGAATTTTATCTTTATTAAAAAAAAATTATCTGTGAAATGATGAGATCGTCCCCAAAGAAGAGGCTGAGAGGCCATGATTGTTCTTTTTGTTCATACAGCAGTTAAAATATGTGCTCCACATATCTTTTCACATATTTTATTTTTCAAGTGTTAGTTGCTCCATTGTGTCCAAGTCTTTGCAACCCCATGGACTGTAACTCCCAGGCTCTTCTGTTCATGGAATTCTCTAGGCAGGAATACTGGAGTGGGTAGCCATTCCCTTCTCCAAGTGATCATCCTGACCCAGGGATCAAACCCACTCTCCTGTATTGCAGCCAGATTCTTTACCATCTAAGCCACCTGGAAAACCCTTTTTTTTTTTTGGAAGAGTATATTAGATTTTAGTGATGATGACTTGTAGTGAGAGAACTTCTGTCTGTCAGTTTTAGAACCAGTGAGGAGATTCTAAATGATAAATGATAGAACACTGACATCACAGGGCAAATAACTTTCTTTTCACTTGCAGGAGTAAGTTACTACTGTTAAAGATAGGAAGGAAGAATATATACCACATGAATGTTTTCCTAAAGCAAATATTGCAATCCTGGATTTCATGTTATTTAACATATAATATTTAAGAGAGCATTTCTTTTTTAAGTAACTTTTGCCATCAGAATCCTTTACATTATTGCCTAAGTAATCATTTCCCTTGTTTGAGTCTGTTCGTCTTTGATGTTGTCCTTTTACTTTTTTTGTCCTTTTACTTTTGAATGCATGCATTTAAGAGTATATAAACCTCCTATGTTCTACTTTTGTTGCTTTCCTAACTGTGGACATCTGTTGGAGACCAGCCATGTTCCATAGAAAATTAACATTTTTAAGTTGCTTACTTCACAGCAAATGAACTCAGAAGGCAGATAGTTGACTTAGGTTTACTGTGATTCAATATATGGACGTTATGTTCCATAAATACTAATTTCTTTCTTGGTTCTTTATTTAGTTTCTACCTTAATACATAAGTATAAATTACATATTCCCACTAGAGGTCAGTCAATAAGCAGGTTTTAAAAAAGCATTGATTACCTTTAATATTTTTGTATCTTGACATACCTATATTCTGGGGCTTCCCAGGTGGTGCTAGTAGTTAAAAAAGCCCACCTGTCAATGCAGGAGACTTGAGAGACTCAGGTTGAGTCCCTGGGTCAGAAAGATCCCCTGGAGGGAGGGCATGACAACCCACTCCAGTAATCTTGCCTGGAGAATCCTATGGACAGAAGAGCCTGGCGGGCTATAGTCCTTAGCGTTGCAGAGTTGGACATGACTGAGCACTTAGTATGCACGCACCTGTGTTATAGCTGTGTTATTGAATATTTGTTTTTCCCTTAACATTCTCTAAAAGTACTTATACATTTGAGGTATTTTTGGAATGGTGCATATTTTAAGACATCAATTTTGTATTTTAGTAACTTGTTAATTACAACCCTTGATTTCTTTAATTAGCAGGATTATTTTCACATTTCTTTCCAAAAGTATTCTGATCATAGATACTTATTTAGTATTTTCTATATGCCAGCCATTTATGCTAGGCAAAGGGGTTCTATAAATGACAACTGACAATCCTTAATTTCAAAGATTTCAGTCTTTTGGACATCTTGAAATAATAATTGTCTGAACAGGAAAAGTGTTTAATATGCATTCATAGAGTTGCCTAGATAACTGAAGCTGATTCCTTAAAATACTAAAATTTTTAAATGAAGACCCTTTCAGTTCTTGTGTCTTGAACAACTTTAAGTGTCTTGAACAACTTCCTACGTTCTTCAGGTGAATTAGACTGAACCATCTTAATTTCTTGTTGTTGTAATTTACATCTGTCATTATTAACACCTTTTTTCCTCAGATTTTTAAACTTAATGCTTCTAGCTGTCATCTTTTTTTTTTTTTTTTAGCTTTTTATGTGTACTCTCTCTTCAGATTCGTATCTCTCTTACAATTTATTCCTAATTTGTTGGGAACTAAAACCTCCACGTGTCCAATCTTCTAAGAATTATTCTTACTTAAAATATCTGAGTAATGGCCTTGGGGTGAGTAGGTGGATGTAGTTTTTAGTCTAATAAAATCAATGAATTTTTTAAGTACACAACTAAAAATGGATCCTCAGTATTTTAAACTTCATTATCATTTTAAGGGTTTCATTCTAGTTTCAGTCTGTTTAGATTCTTTGAATTGTTACTGGTGATTTTATTTAAAATTTGAGTAAAAGTGGATAAACCTTAAACATAATGCTAAGTAAAAGAAACCAGACAGAAAAAGTGACTTGTTATATGGTTCCATTTGTATGAAATATTTAGCAAATGCAAATCTATAGAAATAGAAAGTGGTTTATTGGTTGCCAGGGGCTGAGGAAAGAGAATGGAGAATGGCTACTAGTAGGTATGGAGTTTCTTTGGGGGTGATAAAATGTTCTGGAATTAGAGAATGGTTATGGTTGAACAACTTTGTAAATGTACTAAAACCCACTGAATTGTACATTATATCTTAATTTTTAGAATCTAAATGGAAGCAGATTTTTCTAATAAACTCTTCAAAACGTTTTCTGGATCTAAATCCATACTTCTTTCTTTTCTTCATTGGTTTTAACTCATTTTGAGTCTCAAGTATAATTTACAGTGAAAGTATAATTTATATTTTAAGGATAATAGAAGTACAGTTGTATGTTAAAAATTTAGATAATTGTGCTTAAAGAAAAAATAAAGGTCATCTTTACTTGGTAGAATATGGTCTTGCTATNTACATATAATTTTTATTTTCTGATTTTGTGACTTGTTCAGTGTGATTTTTTCAATCTTTAAAATTTTTTTGTTAATAATTTTCTTATTTATTTTTATTCTTGGCTCTGCTGGATCTTCTTTGCTGTGTGGACTTTTGCTCTAGTTGAGGCGAGCAGGGGCTTCTCTCCAGTTGGGATGCACAGGCTTCTCATTGCGATGGCTTCTCCTGTTGCAGAGCACAGGCTCCAGGGCACTCAGGCTTCAGCAGTTGTGGCCCGTGGGCTCAGTAGTTGCAGCTCCCAGACTCTAGAGCACAGTCTCAATAGTGTGGCAACGGGCTTAGTTGCTCTGCAGCGTGAGGGATCCTCCCGGACCAAGGATCAAACCCATGTTCCCTACATGGCAGGTGGATTCCTCACCACCGAGCAATCAGGGAAGCCCCAATCTCTAAAAGTTTTAATGACAGTTTCATAAGTATTTTGTCATTCTGAAAATGAATAATTCCTTTGGGCTGTAAGCTGTCAAACACATTTTTATGTTTTTGTTTTTAGGCGATGGAGTTACTAGTAGAGAAAGCAATCAGTAGTGCTTCTAGTCCTCAAAGCCCTGGAGATGCTCTGAGAAGAGTTTTTGAGTGCATTTCTTCAGGGATTATTCTTAAAGGTAAGTTTTACTTCATTTTTAATGTTTGTGTGTTTGATAGTTGAATGAGAATTACTCATTCTTCTACAAATGGATGATGATGATGATTTATTCTGCCTATGGTGATTGTTGTAGGTAGTCCTGGACTTCTGGATCCTTGTGAGAAGGATCCCTTTGATACCTTGGCAACAATGACTGACCAGCAGCGTGAAGACATCACATCCAGTGCACAGGTACCATTGTGTTCCTAATCCCAGGGCTTTGTTTTATCACTTCCCTTACAGTTTTGGTTTTTTATAGTTGTCCTCTAGAAGAAATTACCATGTGGTATTCATTATTCTGCTTCGTTAGTAAGTAAGCTCTTAGGATATAATTTAAACTAGATTTCATTAATCTTCAATTTTATTATTTTAACTCTGTGTGTGTCCTGTATGAATATAAAAATACTGCAGTATTTTCAGGATCATTAAATCTAGTTGTTGTTTATGTCAGGATCAGTAGAGCAACTATTCATGTCCTCTGGGTATACAACTTTTTTGACTCCAGAAGTGTGCTAAGAGGAGAAATGGCTACCAACTATAAACAATAACAATCTAGTCTAAAGCAGTTGCACTCATTGGACTTATGATTTTGTTCTGTTGTCTCTTCTGGCAAGGATAATTTGAAAGAGGTCAGGATTAAAATAAATTGTAGGTTAAAAGTAACTTGAGGAAGAGTCAGTAATAATAGAACACTATGAATATCTTACAGACTCACAAGATTTCCAGTTTGTGTGTATTAAACAAGTTTTGTTTTAATTTCTTTAGGTTTATTTTCTAGGGAAGATGACAATTTACCCTAAGTGGCTTTTTTTTCCCTTCGTTAGTACTTAAGAAATTATTTTTTGGGTAAGAAGCAGGGCATTTGACAACTTAATAAGAGAATTCTTAGTTGGAAGGAAGGAAACCTTTAATGTGACTTTGAAGAAAGTGGTCTGATTTTAGGAGGTAGTTAGAAATGTCCTTGTTAAAAGTGAAGAAGTAAAAAGTGTTAAAAGTCAGTGGAGAAAAGGGAACCTCATACACTGTTGGTGGGAATGTAAGTTGGTGCCGCGACTGTGGAGAACAGTGTGGAGGTTTCTCAGAAAAACTAGAGCTACATGACCCAACAATTTCTCCTAGGTGTATGGCCAGAAAACAAAACAAAAAACTTTAATTTTAAAAGATAGACATACCCCAGTATCCACAGTAATGTTATTTAAAATGCCAAGGTAAGGAAGCAACCTTAGTATGCATCAGCAGATGAATGGATAAAGAAGATTCCATGTATATATACAATGGAATACTACTCAGCCATAAAAAAGAATGGAATTTTTGCTATTCCCAATAATATGGATAGACTTGGAGGGTGTCGTTGTGCTAAGTGAAGTAAGTCAGAGAAAGATACTGTGTATCACTTATGCTAAGTCACTTAAATTGTGTCTGACTCTTTGCAACCCCATGGATTGTAGCCCACCAGACTCCTCTGTCCATGGGATTCTCCAGAGAAGAATACTGTTAATAAGCTGCCATGCCCTCCTCCAGAGAATCTTCCCGACTCAGGGATCAAACCGACGTCTTTTTATGTCTCCTGCATTGGCAGGCAGGTTCTTTACCACTAGTACCACCTAGGAAGCCCATCACTTTTATATGAAATGTAGAAAAAACAACAAACTAGTGAATATAACAAAAAAGTGAAGCAGACTCACAGAACAAACTAGTGGTTACCATTGGGGAGAGGGAGGTGGGAAGGAGCAGTATTGGGGTAGGGAATTAAAAGGTACGAACCATTGCATATAAAATAAGCTATAAGAATATATTTACAGCATAGGGAAATAGTCAGTATATCGTCATCATCATGAAGTCGCTCAGTCGTGTCTGACTCTTTGCAACCCCATGGATCCTCTGTCCATGGGATTTTCCAGGCAGTAGTACTGGAGTGGATTGCCATTTCCTTCTTCAGCGAATCTTCCCGACCCAGGGATCAAACCCAGGTCTCCCGCATTGTAGACAGACGCTTTACTGTCTGAGCCACCAAGGAAGTCCAGTCAATTTTTAAAGGTTATATACAATTTAGTTATTAGTCAATATATATTAATCATAACTAAATTGTATATAACCTTTAAAAATTATGAGTCACTGTATTGGGCATCTGTTAATTATTTAATTGTACATCAACTATACTTTGATAAATAAAAGTGAGGAAGTTACGTATACTGCATCATTCCATCTATATAACATTTGTGAACTAACAGAACAGATTAGTGATTCCTCAGAGTTAGGGATAGGGTCGAGGATAGATGTGGCTGGTGAGAGTCTTGTGGTGATAGTATAGTGCCTTGTGACGGTGGTTAATGCAAACCTGCACATTTGGTAAAGTTACATAGATCTGTATACATCACACATAAACCAAGTGTGTGTATAACTGGTGAAATCTGAAGAAGCTCTATGGATTGGACCTAGGTCCATTTCAGTTTCTTTCTTGGTGGGCCATAGTGCCAATATTAATAATTTGCTTTTTTCCTTTGTCTGGGATTTTTCTTCTTTCCCTTCCATAATATTCACCTTTGTTTTTGTATCTGTATTCTCTAGTGATCTTTTTTGAGTTGCTTCTGCACGAGGTAGCTTTTGTCATTTATTTAGATGCCTTCTTGGAAGTGTCCAGTAGAGTAGCATATCTTTAAAAGGGCACATTTGTAAAGTTATCTTTCTTTGATGTTATTTTTAAAATTCCAAGATGACTTTGTATGGGAATAATTTCAGTATCATCAAATTTCATTTGCTTTTAAATAATTTCCAATTATTCATTAGAAATGTCTCTTGTTAGAATTTAGAAGTACATGCAAATCACATGCAGAACAAGAGCTTACAGAGTGCTCACTCCAGCCTCAGATGCTACTCTAGTTTTCCTTACTGAAGTACTCTTCTATTTAGAAACCCCTAATTGGAGAAGGCAATGGCACCCCACTCCAGTACTCTTGCCTGGAAAATCCCATGGACGGAGGAGCCTGGAAGCCTGCAGTCCATGGGGTCGCTGAGGGTCGGACACGACTGAGCGACTTCACTTTCACGTTTCACTTTCATGCATTGGAGAAGGAAATGGCAACCCACTCCAGTGTTCTTGCCTGGAAATCCCAGGGACATGGGAGCCTGGTGGGGTGCTGTCTACGGGGTCGCACAGAGTCGGACACGACTGATGTGACTTAGTAGTAGTAGTATGAGAATAGGCTGATGATCAGTAGCGATTTGCTGTAGTAAAAGTGTGTTACTATTCATTATTGTGCAGCAGATAACTTTGGATATTTTCTTTAAATGTAAAAGAAAACCTTATTCTGTTTATCTTTGGGAAATACCTTAACTTTGGATATTTTCTTTAAATGTAAAAGAAAACCTTATTCTGTTTATCTTTGGGAAATACCTTTTTTTAAGTAACTCTAAATAAATACTATATCCTATTATGATAAATAATCCCTAGTTCCACCTCATAAATAGTAACATTATGCATAATTGCCAGGAAGTGGAAACATCCCAAGTGTCTATCAGTTGATGGATGGGTAGATAAACGTGATATATTCGTACAGTGGAAAATTACTCAGCCATTAAAAGGAATGAAGTGCTGATATGTACAAGGTAGATGAATCTTGAAAACCTTATGCTAAATGGAAGAAGCCAGATACAAAAAGTCGTATTGTATGATTTTGTTTATATGAAATGTCCATAGTAGGCAAATCTATCAAGTTACAAAAGTAGATTAGTAGTTGCAAGGGCCTCAGGACAAAGGGATTGAGGAATGACTGCTTTTGGGCCATGGGGTTTTGGGGTGAGGGGAGGGTGCAACATTGGAAAGGTGATTAAAATCTTCTGGGATTAGAGAGTAGTTAATGTTGAAAAATTGTAAGTATACTTAAAAAGCAACAACTGAATTGTACACTTAAAAAAAAACAAATCTTATATGGAATTATATCTCAGGAAGTAGTCTAAACAGTTCTATTGAAGGTTTAACCACATAGTGAAAGTTGCCTTTTAATCAAATGACTGTAGAATCTCCTTAAATATCCCTCAGAATATTGGGAAACTATGTCTCAAAATATCTTAAGACACATGAGGTCTTGTGACATTGATGCCTAATGTATACCTATATATATACATAGCCACAGAAGTGAAAAATCTTTTTTTAGTTCACTAAGTAACAAGTTGAAGAAGTATAATCCTCATTTTGTAAACCTGGGGAGGTGTGGGTTGGGAGGCACATGTGCCTGAGGATGAGCACATGGGCATCCATAGGACGAGTTGCAAGATATGTGAATGTGAACCAAAGAGAGGTTCACTTGATGAGTGAGATGCTTTTTTCTTTGCTGTATACTGTCTTAGGATTTTTTAATGAGCATAATAATTTTGTTGATTTTTTTTAACTTACATTAAAAAAAAAAATAGCATGCACACAGAAAAGCCTGAAAAAAACTTCAAAACATACGGAGTCTTTCCTTTGTGAACCTTAATATTGTTTAAGGTGTTTCTTTCATTAAACATGCTTTTTTATATTCTTATGTTGGGCAGTAAAACTAATAAAAATTGACATTGGTTCTTTAATTTGACTAAATTTTTTTTGTTGTTGCAGTTTGCATTGCGACTCCTTGCATTCCGCCAGATACACAAAGTTCTAGGCATGGATCCACTACCACAGATGAACCAGCGTTTTAACATCCACAACAACAGAAAACGAAGAAGGGATAGTGATGGGGTTGATGGATTTGAAGCTGAGGGGAAAAAAGACAAAAAAGATTATGATAACTTTTAAAAAGTTTCTGTAAATCTACAGTGTTAAAAAAACAACAGGTGCCCATTCGTTGGCTGTTTTTCATTCATAATGATGTCTACTTCGAAAAAATTATTCAGAATTTAAAGAATTTCATGGAAGAACCAAGTTTTTCTATGATACTAAAATCTTAATGTACAGTGTTAGGTATTATATGAATGGAAAGACACCCCACCCCCACAAAATTGTGCTCCAGTTTGGGGAATTACAATGGTTCTGATTTTTTTCCCCGTTATTTTGGTTTTTATTTACTGGTTACCCTAGCTCCCCCTATATTTGTGTCTTTTATTAACTAGTCCTATTAAATCTTTACTGTATTTAATGCAGTATTTGTGCTTCAGTTACTATGTGTATTTTGATATTTTTATTTAGAGTTTTGTTTGCTGTTTGATACTAGTTGTTACTTTGTGTTACAGATATCCTTTACGCCTTCTTAATATTTTACAGCAGTACGTTTTTTTTAACGTGAGACTGCAGAATTTTTTCCTTTTGTTATTCTTTATGTGATGCATTACAACACAAAAAGTTATCCTGCCATTTAAGTGCTCAGAACTAAATGTTTCTGCAGATCTTGTGGCATTTGTCTCTCTAGTGTGATATATAAAGGTGTAATTAAGACAGATTTCTGTTAATCTAATCAAGTTTGCTGTTAGTTGTGCATTAGCAGTATAAAAGCTAATATATAATATATGGTCTTGCAACAGTTTTAAAGCCTCTGCATAATAATAAAAATGCATGACATTTTTGTTTTTAATAGACTTTTAAAATTATAATTTTAGGTTTGACACGTAGATCTTTGTACAGTTGACTTTTTGACATAGCAAGGCCAAAAATAACTTTCTGAATATTTTTTTCTTCTGCATAAGTGGAAAGGGCATTTTTCATATATAAGTGGGCTAACCAATATTTTCAAAGAACTTTATCATTGTGCAACTAACAACAATAACTAGCCCTTAATTATGAAGACAGTTCCTTATTGGTGTGTGTGTGAGATTACTCTAGCAACTATTACAGTATAACAGTTGAATGATCCCTCCCCCTACACCCCATCACCCAGATAATTTACAGTTCTATTAACAGTGAGGTTGATAAAGTATTACTGAAAAAAAAAATTAAGATTATCTAAGAAAAAAACCAGAAAATTATTTGGTGTGGCCATCTTACATGCTTATGTGTCCTACAAAAAGCTAAATATTCTAGCAGTGGTGTAATGAAAAGTTACATCTTACTGTTAATATGTATGCTCTGGTATACAGATGTCATTTTGTTGTCACAGCACTACAGTGAAATACACAAATAAAAACTTAAATTCATATAATGGCTTAAATGTATTATATGTTAGAATTGACATAAGTACTTCTGCTCTGAAATGACTTAGTGTTTCCGTAAAACCATATTCAAATTTATTGGGTACTTACATCTTGTTATTCCTGACAGATGATACTTCCTGGGCACATAATTTCCAGAAAAGTGTATAATTCAGTACCATATTGGTTCAGTTTCTTTCTTGGGCAGCACAATCTTCCCCCAGACTCTCAGAGGAACAAGAGACTTGGGCTTTTCTTCCGAATTTGTGATACACTATCTTTGTATCTTGGGCAAGTGTCTTTTTTTTTTTTTTAATCTTTCCAGGTCTCATTTTACTCTTGAATACTTAGTCACCCAGTGAAAATTTTGGAATTATGTTTCTCACAGTTCTCTTACTTAGAAGGAAAAAACTGATATTTATCATGCACTGATGATAATTATGCTAGATCTTTCATATGTTTTTCTGTTTAAAACTATCATAACAATAAGTGAAGGTACTATATTACTTATTTTCCAGATGAGGAAACTGAAGCCCAGAGTGGCTAACCAAAGCTAGTACATTAATTTAGTAACAGGGTTGAAATTGATAGATATCAAAAGTTTATGCTCAGCAAAGCTGAGTCTGCTCCTTTCATCTTGCAGTTATCTTCTAAAAATATTTTCAACCCAAATTCCCAGTTTTTGCATTTAGTTTTGGGTGTCTTCATCCAGATACACAAGTGATACCACTTAAATTTTTTTTCAGTATTTTTTTCAGTATTATTTATTTTTTGCATGGCTTAATTGTTTTCATAGCTCTAGCTGGATCTGCATTAACTATCTTATATGAAATAAGGCTGACTTCAGTATCTGTTAGTATCTTTTCTTCTGCTTTGACAATTTTTAAAACTGTAAACACTAGTCAAGCATTGGTTCTCACCATGCTAATGTGTTCTTGAACCAGTTGTTTTGGCAGCTGATTTATTCTCTGCATCTCAGACTAGCTCTCCCTGTTATTACAGTGCATGCTTATGTTCCAGTAATGATAACCCAGATAAACTGATTTCTCTCACCCACTCCCTAGTTACATGATATACATTCCAAATTAGATTTCTGTCTTCACCCCTGTTGTTTCTTTGATGTCTTTGAATAAGCTGGTATCAAAAATGCAAACTTGCTATTAGAAAGGATCTCTGATTTTTTTGTTAATGGTATTTTAAGTCATTTTTTTCCTGCTTATTGACAAAAGAGCATAATAAGCCTTTTGTTTGGTCATGGTTTTGTCAGTATAAGTTGTGAATTTAAGTTATAAACAGTTATTTTAATGGATTCACCTTTTTTTTTTTTTTTTACTGAATTTGGCAGAGCTATCTTAAATTTTTCCCAATAAAGGGCAAATTTTATAGTGTTGTAGATAATAAAGCAGTGATCTCAAATTTGTTCATGAGAGTCATCTGGGGACCATTCTAAACATTAACATTTCTAAGCCCTAGTTCCAAAGATTCTGACTGAGGAGGGCCAGAATAAGCCTGAGAATGTGCATTTTAAGATGACTTTCTCTTAGTTATTTGTTTGAACAGATTGTTCATAACATGTTGTAAAGGTCAAAAAGTGTAAAGGACTATACAGCATAAAACAAAATATCTTCTGCCTCCCCTTGTTTTCCAATTACATGGCTCCCCTTCCTAGAGGCAGTGTTAATCCATTTGTGCATTCACACATGGTCTCTGCACTTATGTGTGTGCCCCACTTGTCTCTGTACAGATGGTTGCATATTGTGTACATTGTCCTGCACTTTACTTTTTCTCATTTAGTATATCTTGGAGTCTTGGAGATTGTTCTGGTTAAGTCCACATTGGGAAACTGCATCTTTAACAAGTACTATGGGACCATCTCCAAGTAATGTTTTTCTTCAGTTACAGGTGATTGTGATGTAAGTTATACATGGATCATGCTTTAATAAGCATGCTCTACAATTTAAATTATTTAAATTTAATATCAAAGGTGTTTTATGATATAGCAATGTTACCTGTAATATTCAGCAAATCATAATATCCCTATTCCATAAACAATTTTATTGATGAGTCATCATCTAGGTAATTTTAGTCCTTTATCATGCTTAGTGTAATGATATTAGATGTAAAAACTGAAAATAGGAAACAGCTAACTTAAAAGCTTGAGTAGTTTTTCTGAACAATACTTAAGCTGGTTCCATGGTAAATATAAAGCTACTCTATTCACTCTATCCTAAAATAGTCCCAAGTAAATATATGGTACTAGAGTCAGGGTCTTCAGTTTAGAAAGGACTGATCAGTTAGTAACCTCATATGAAATATTCTTAAAAATCAAGTAATCTGTTGAATGAAAGTATGAAAAGGCAGTTAAGTCTGATCCCAAGTAATCATTCTTAAAATACACAAAGATTAGCTCAGACGTAGAAAAGGAAACAGCAGAGGACATACCTAGGGCTTGGATCAGTATGGACCCTATATTAAATAAATACAGGATAATGCAGTATGACAGGTTCTTGATGAGAAAAAGTCCAGGGTGTTGTAATTTACCTTGAGCTTTGCCATAAGCTGTTTAAAGGGAAGTTATATCTCAGTGTATTATAATGTAGCCAGAAACAGAAGGCTTGCCTTTTATGTGGAGGGCTTGGAGGGAAGTTAAAACCTGCATGACTGGGACTTCCCTGGTGGTCCAGTGGCTAAGACTCCATGCTCTAAATGCAGCGGGGCATGGCTTCGATTCCTGGTCAGGGAACTAGATCCCACATGCTGCAAGTAAGAGTTTGCATGCCACAACTAAGACCTAGCACAACCAATAAATACAAAAAAATTTTTTAATTGTATTACCAACCACAACTAATTTTAGTGAGATAGTTCTGCAAGCCTTTATAGGCAAGATTCTCTGTACATGGGTCTGCCACAGATCCTGCTTCATGAAGCTTACATTCTAAACATGACTACTCTGGAGAAAATTAAACTGCAACTTAGAGAGTTGGACAGAGAATCACAAACATAACTTCCAGAAAATCCTGTGCAGTCCAACTAACTAAGGTGCCCACGCTCCTTGGAGCTCAAGGTAGGCCAGCTTTCCTCAAATTTTGATGTGTGAATAAGTCTGGTTAAAATACAGATTCTGATTCTCTTGGCTGGGAGGAGTCTGCAGTAGGACTGTTGCCAGAGATGCTAAGGCTGCCCAGATAGAGGCCCACTCTTGGGGTGGGAGGTGCCAGACTAAATACAAGATGAAGCCTCATGGGACACAACACAGTAATTGCTTGATGGTAACTTTTTGGATGTTATTAAATAGATATGGAATATATATATATATATGTAATTGGATAATGTGCTCTGGGCATTAATTTTAATGTGGTACTCAGAGTGACCAAGATAGTGAATTTATTCAAAAGTATGGCATGTATTTGGAACCACAGAAGAAGAATAAAAGATGACATGGGGGAGGGGATGGATTCTAAGTACCATCTGATATGAATACCTACAGGGGAAAAAGTTGAAATGGCTTTTTTAAAACAACTGCAACAATAAAATGGATAGGATAACTTGCAAAGAACTTGACCACGTTCAAAATTAACCACCTTTCTCAGTATCAAAAAAAAAAAAAAATCCATTCAAAAAAATGAATGGAAGATCTAAGTAGACACTTCTCCAAAGAAGACACACAGATGGCCAAAAAGCACTTGAAAAGCTGCTCAACGTCACTAATTAGAGAAATGGAAATCAGAACTACCATGAGGTATCACCTAACACCAGTCCAAATGACCATCATCAAAAAATCCACTCACAGTAAGTGCTAGAAAGAGTATGGAGGAAAGCGAACCCTCCTACACTGTTGATGCAAACGTAAATTGATAGAGCCACTATGGAGGTTTCTTAAACTAAAAATAACTGTCATATGACCCAGTAATCCCACTCCAGAGCATATACCCAGAGAAAACCACAATTCAAACATAAACATACATTTCAGTGTTCACTGCAGCACTGTTTCAGTAGCCAAGACATGGGAGCACCCTGAAAGTCCATTGACAGGAATGAATAAAGACATTCATATATACAATGGAATATTACTCAGCCATTACAAAGAATAAAATAATGATACTTGGAGCAACATGGATGAACCTAGAGACTGCCATGTTGAATGAAGAAAGCTGAAACATAAGACATCCCTTATATGTGGAATCTAAAAAGAAATGATACAAATGAATTTATCTACAACAGACTCAGAGAACAAACTTATGGTTGCCAGCAGAGGAATAATGGGGAGAAGGGATAATTAGGGAGCTTGGGATCAACGTGTACACACAGCTATATTTTAAATGGAAAACCAACAAAGACCTACTGTGTAGCACAGGGAACTCTTGCTCAATATTAGGTGGCAGCCTGGATTAGAGGGGAGCTTAGAGGAGAACAGATACATATATGTATGGCTGAGTCCCTTTGCTGTCCACCCAAAACTATCACAAGGTTAATAGACTATACTCCAATATAAAATAAAAAGTTGAAAAAGATTCTTGGCATTAGGTATAAAAACATTTTTCTGAGTTTAAATTGGTTTTATACTATTGGTCCATGTACTGGGGTCTCCTGTGTTGCAGGCGAATTCTTTACCAACTAAGCTATTAGAGAAGCCCTATGTACCTAGTAAAGATCATTTGAATAGAACTCAAAATGATCAATGTTCTTAAAGGTGATAAGAACTATTTCATGTCAGTCAAAATACAAATATGAATAATATTTTAGAAAAAAGTGGATGCTGGTTTTTCTACACCTCAACTTTTCCCTTTTTTCCTGGATCTTTTCCTCCTACCTTTGAACATTCCTTCTCTGCTTCCGTGACTGCTGAGTACAATCAACCCATGACGCCATGGGTTTGAACTGCGCTAATGCACTTACATGGAGAAGGCAATGGCACCCCACTCCAGTACTCTTGCCTGGCAAATCCCATGGACGGAGGAGCCTGCTGGGCTGCAGTCCATGGGGTCGCTAGGAGTCGGACAGGACTGGGCGACTTCACTTTCACTTTTCACTTTCATGCATTGGAGAAGGAAGTGGCAACCCACTCCAGTGTTCTTGCCTGGAGAATCCCAGGGACGGGGGAGCCTGGTGGGCTGCTGTCCATGGGGTCGCTAGGAGTCAGACATGACTGAAGCGACTTAGCAGCAGCAGCAGTGCACTTACATGCGGACTTTTTTCAGTGGTAAATACAGCAGCACTGCACGATCTCAGATACAGAGAAACCGGGGATCCGGAAGACCTTCCATAGGTTATGCAAATTTTCCACTGCAGAGGACTGACTCCTCTAACTGGGCCCCCACCCTTATATTGTTCAAGGGTCAGCCGTAGTACTTTCCATGGCTCTATCATCAGCATCTTCTTATGTATACACGATATTGACCTCATCCATCTTCCAAGTTTCAGATACTCCTTTTATTAAATGTGTTTCCAAATCCTTTCTTTCTATCCAGTCTCCAATCTTGCTTTTTTATTTCCTGTCTCCAGTTTTTACACTGTTCAACCTACAACCCTCAGTATATTCCTCCTAAAGCATCCATTTGATCACTGCTACTCAAAACACCTTCAAGCAACTCAACATCACTGTGCTAATATGGTATATGTGGTTTCATTTTCAGGACATCACTGCTGCTGCTGCTGCTAAGTCGCTTCAGTCGTGTCTGACTCTGTGCGACCCCAGAGACGGAAGCCCACTAGCCTCCCCCAACCCTGGGATTCTCCAGGCAAGAACACTGGAGTGGGTTGCTGCTTCCTTCTCCAATGCGTGAAAGTGAGAAGTGAAAGTGAAGTCGCCCAGTCCTGTCCGACTCTTAGCGACCCCATGGACTGCAGCCTACCAGGCTCCTCCATCCATGGGATTTTCCAGGCAAGAGTACTGGAGTGGGGTGCCATTGCAGGACATCACTAGGTGGTAGATATTCATCACACATGAATCATCCAGGGATTGAGGTGACATGACATGCTGTTGCTATAACGATGATTTGAATATCACCTCTTGAATGTGTCAGAGCATCAGAAATCTACCTCCCTGAAAAGTCCTGTTGGCCTCAAAGCCTGAACTTTAAACCTTTATGCTATGTACCTCCTATAGATTTGTCCTTTTAAAAATATTTTTTATTGAAATATAGTTGATTTACTACATTGTATTAATTTTTGCTTTAGTCAAACCTCTTTCTGCAGAATTGTAATGCTTAAGACATGATGTACAGGAGACAAAGGGACAAACTGAAAGAATAGCATTGAAACATATATTTCCATATGTAGACTAGATAGCCAGTAGGAATTTGCTGTATGATGCAGGGAGCTCGAACCTGGTACTTGTGACAACCTAGAGGGGTGGAATGGGGTGGAAGGTGGGAGGAAGTTTCAAGAGGAAGGGGACATATGTATGCCTATGGCTGATTCATTTTGATGTATGGCAGAAACCAACATAACATTGTAAAGCAATTATCCTCCAATTAAGAATTTTAAAAAGACATATGCAAATAGATTTCAAGTATCCCAATTTTGGTCTGCTTCAAAGACTTCATCAGCTGTTTTTCCCCCACTTCATTCTAAAGAACCGATAAAGCTATATCTCTTTCAAAGGTCAATGTTTAAGTAAGGATAGGAAAAAGAGGAAATTCCATCTCCTTTGCTCTGTATTTTAACCTTTACTTAAGCCATAAGTAAAAAATGATACCTAAAGTACTATACCCAGGATGTAACTGTGTCTCATTTGGCACAAATACTTTTAGAAACTTTGAGCCAATATTAAACAAAGATTTCACTAGAAAATCCCAATCTGACTTCTATCAGACTGGAAGATCTGATGACATAAGGCAAAGTTCCTATAATGAGAGTAATGGCTACTTACTCCCTGTAGAGGAAAAATTTAAGACAAAGCCTGTTCTGGACAGCTTACCAAAGCCTCTACTGTTCTTTATTTTTGTCTACCAGTCCGACCCTGTGGGGATCTGGTTTTATTATATTTCAGATCCCTGACATTTTACCTATGGACAATTCCAATCTTCATGTGCAACCACATATGTTAAACTGGGGAGCAGACAAACTGTAAAATTACTGTCATTTCCAAAATTATTCAATTCTGTAATCACATGTTTCGGAAACTAGGGTTTTTGATGTCTCCCTCACCTAATGTCAAAGACAGCCGTAAAGAAACACTTGACACGTTTCCTTCTTTGGTTGTTTCAAGAGAAATGTCAGGAAGGAGGCTTGAAATTTAAGCAAGCCATAGCCTCAAGGGAATCCTTTATTTCAGAACAGAGAACAAAACCTCTCTTTTAAAAATCTCACAGTAACAGTCGAGCAGTTTGCCTGTCTTCCTGTCTGCTGTTTGATTGGACTAAGAGGTGGGAAAAATGGGCTAAAAGAAAAATGCTTCTAGATATTCTAGATGGCAAGATCTTAATTACATGAGTTCTTTTTTTCTTTTTATAGAAACTGCATATCAAAAGAGATTTAAAACAGGAGAGGGCTTACTATGGTGAAGTGGAAGGGCAGCTACAACAAATTTTTTTTTTTACTTTTGAACTTTTTTATTTGTAGTGTGATACACCTGAATAACAATGTCATGATAGTTTCAGGTGAACAGTGAAGAAACTCAGCCATATTAATCAAAGCCAAATTTATGAGCTCCAGGTCCTGATAAGACGAGGTAAGTACTCTCCTCCCCATATTTCCCTCAGAATTCAACTATAAAATCTGGGTAAAATGCATAAAACCACAATGTGAGGATCCTGAACCATAGTCGTTTTTTCTTTTAACATTTTATTTATTTATTTGGCTGCACTGGGTGTTAGTTGTGGCACGCAGGATCTTTAGTTGCCTTGTGTGAATTCATTCCCTGACCAGGGATCAAAACCAGGTGGTGCATGGAGTCTTGGCCACTGGACCACCAGGGAAGTCTCCCCTGAACCACAGTTAGTAGCATGCAGATTGGAAAAGACCAGAAGTATCATCAAACCAACAATTTTGCCATATATCCCCCTCCAGTGGTAAACTCACTGCTTAGCCTTGGACTTGAGTGCAGCCGTAAAAGTGTGTGGTAGAATTCAATAACTAAAATTCCAGATTTCTGGGCCAGAGGACTGAAAAGAGGCATCTGGGCGAACTGGAACACACTATGCAGACTGGCGAGGGGAAGGAGAGAGAGCAAGTGACCCCATATAACTATTTATAAGTAATACTATAATAATTATAGCAATTTCTTTTTCTGAGGCTCAACCTCGACTTACTTCATTAAACCAACATTATCCTGATACCGAAACTAGGTAGGAACAGTTCAAAGAAAACTCCAGACCAATATGCCTGATGAAATTAGACTGAAGACTCCTTAACAGATTTATCAAATCAAATCCAGTAATATACAGAAAGAATAATCACCACAACCAAGTGCAGTTTCTCTTAGGAATGCAGGAATGGCTCAGTGAATTTTAGCACTAAAAATATAAAACTATAAAATTTAAAGACAACTAGAGAAACCATTATAATATATCAAAGAGTTAATATTAATAAATATGTTCAAATCATTTGAATCTGATTCCACTAAGGAAAGAATTAGACACAGCATGATGATTTACCACCTGAATGGTCAAGAATTAGAAAAATGAAACATCTGTGTAGTTCAGTTCCATTCAGTCGCTCAGTCCTGCCCGACTCTTTGCGACCCCACGGACTGCAGCACACCAGGCTGCCCTTCCACCACCAACTCCTGGAGCTTGCTCAAACTCATGTCTGTCGAGTCGGTGATGCCATCCAACTATCTCATCCTCTGTAGTCCCTTTCTCCTCCTGCCTTCAATCTTTTCCAGCATCCCGGTCTTTTCTAATGAATCAGTTTTTCGCATCAGGTGGGCAAAGTATTGGAGCTTCAGTTTCAGCATCAGTCCTTCCAATGAGCATTCAGGACTAATTTCCTTTAGGATTGACTGGTTTGATCTCTTTGCATTCCAAGGGAATCTTAAGAATCTTCTCCAACACCACAGTTCAAAAGAATTAATTCTTCGGCATTCAGACTTCTTTATGTATGGTCCAACCCTCACATCCATACGTGACTACTGGAAAAACAAATTTTTAAAAATAACATTTTGTCAATAAGATTGACAAAGACTATAAAGACTGAAAATATTAAGTAATACCAAGATCTCAAAAGCAAAAACAAGGTCACCAGCTCTGATGACATCTGAATTATCTCTTTTTTTCTTTAATGCAAATATACAGATAGAGATTTTGACCCAGAAATTGAACTTCAAAGAAGTTATCTTAAAGAATTAAATCTAGTGAACATTTCTTAGAGCTTTCTGAGATGCTGTTCCCTTGTTATAATCCTCAAATTTGGCTCAAATAAAATTTTCTATTTCTTTCATTAAAAAAAGAATTTAATGTAACGAGATAAGTATAGCAAACTATAAATTCAAATATATCTACAGAGGAATTATTGGCAAGTGAGTAAGATTAGAATCAATTAATATATCCAATAAGAACTTTAATGAAATACAGTTCTATCACCTAAGTGTTATTATAGACCAGTGCTTCAAAAAAGGGAATGCCCCCCTCCTTAAAAATCATTTTTGGAATTCCCTGGTGGTCCAGTGGCTAGGACTCCACACTCTCAGTGCCAAGGGACCAGGTTCGATCCCTCATCTGGGAACTGGGATCCCACAGGCCTCACAGTATGGCCAAAAATACAACCTCCCCTCCAAACCAACAAAAAAAGACCCACTCATTCAACCCCTGAGATGGTATTAGCTTCCTCAAGAATGTTAGGTTAGGAAAAAAACTGAAAATAACTATGTAGGAGCCCTAACACATAAAGAAAGTTACTTTCTAATGTTGAATGAAAAAAATCAGATTATAAAGCCATGTGTGAAGAATGCTCCCTTTTTGTTTTAATAGATAAGGATGTATATATAGCCCATTCTTCCCTTAAATGTTCCCGGTGGTGACTCCTATGCTGCAGGTTATGACTTTTGTTTCTGATTAGGAGATTTGCTAATGTCTATGTTTCTCTAATAAATTTTACTATGTAATAGGAAATGATTACCTAATAATACTTAAATAATCATTATGGTGTAAAAACCCCACTATAGCTCCACACACCTAAGGATAAATCCCAAAATCCTTAGCATGACATTCAGGGCCCTGTGAACTGTACTTCCAGGCTGATCTTCAAGCCTCCCCTCCCACCACTCCCTGTGCTAGGACCTGCCTGCCTGTCCCCCGCACAGCACAGTGCTTGCTCCCCTCTCTGCATTCGGTTTGTGTTCCGCTCCCTCTGAGGTCAGCCTCACCGGTCTATGAGGGGCTCCTTCTATGACCCAGAGGGGCAGAGTCTCTCTTTCCGGTTGAGGAAAGTGGCATCCTGGCAATATGAGGAGACAAGAAAAAAGCAGAGCAGAGAGACTTCTTTCTAAAAACAGATTGAGGGACCTCCCTTGTGGTCCAGTGGCTAAAAATCCATGCTACTAATGCGGGCGGCTCGGGTTTGATCCCTGGTCACGGAACTAGATCCCATGGGCCACAGCTAAGACCCAGTGTGACCAAAAAAATCTCATTAAAAAAAGTTAAAATTAATTGATTATTTTTCTGACCACACACATGGTTCCAAATTAATCTTCTCTTTGTATTTTCTCTTTAGTCTGAGTTGTCTCATGTGAGATGAGAGAATGGATTGCATTTTTTCCCCTCTCTTTCTGGGTCCCCAATTCAGCTGAACCATAACACTTTTTTTCAGGCTTCTTAGACCTGCGTCAGATATTTGCAAAGTCTGAGATTGCCTGGCTTGGTGCTTTAGTTGGCTGCCCTCAGATTCTGTTCCAGAGACCAGATGAATGAATGGTGAATAGACTCCAGTGTTCTGAAGGGAAATGGGGAGATGGGGGAATGGCCCGTCATTAACAGTGCTCAAGCAGAAAAAGTTACTCTCAAAAATAGTGCAATATTTCTTTGCAGCTCAGCCATTTCCATTCTTTACATTCTTTTTTTTTTTTTTTTGCCTTTAGACAAAAAAGATTTTTAAAAAAACAATTTTGATTACATTTAAACCTTGGGGCAGATGACTACTTCCAACAGAAAACAGTGGGTCTTTCACACCCTCTGTGTCCTTTTATAGCAACACCTGAACAATAAGCCTTTCAGGTTCTCAGTGAGTGGGGATGGGTTAAGCCAAGCTCAAAACTGACCTGGCTGCACTTTGAGCTCAAATAACCCACTGGGGAGGCATGCTTGCCTGCTTTTATTAGAGAGGGTTCTCTTGGCCCTATGACAACAATAGCTTCCTTTTTCCCTCTGAGATCAGTAGGCTCCAAATGCAAGTGGCCCTCCTCTGTGGCCCAGAAGTTCTTCCCACTGTTCTACCAGACTTTCAAACCAGATTCAGCCCTGAGCAAAACTTGGAAGGAAGAGAAGATTCAGTGCAACCTTTGGGAGAAACAGCCTGGAGGCCAGGTCCCTCACTTTTCTCCAGCCAGCTCTGGAGTATCAGAAATTTTGTTTGTTTTTGTTTTTTTTTTTTGGAGTATCAGAAATGTTAAGATCTAAACAACGCTTTGACCTCAGTTAAAATTCAAGAAGGAATGACACATCCTTTTGAGTCTGTGAGACACAGCCTTCATAATGCTTGGATGACGTGTGAAGCATTGTCAATCATCACAATGTGAGACACCAACAAGCTTTTCTCATTGCTGTTTCCTCGAGATCATCCCTGAATCAGAGGCCAGACCTTGACTTCTATTATCCCAGGAGTCAAAGGGTCAAGAGAGATGTGAAATGAAAAGCCAAGCAAAATAACAGGTTTTTCTGCTTGCTGCTTCCTCCCTCCCACTCCAGACACACACACACACACACACACTGTCTCTCTCTCTCTCTCTCTCCCTCCAGAGTTCTGAGCAGGGGAGAGACCTGCCTCAGAGAGAAAGAGCAGAGTGAGCAGCAGGAAGTGTCCCTGCACTTACCCCCACCTTCACGCCCTCCCCACCCTGTGACCCTATGGCTCAGGGGACCTAAGAGAAGAGTGGGCCCGAGTCTGGCCCCCCTGTATGGGACTTCCAGTGTGGATGCCTTGTTGATGCTCTCCCTTTCCCTGGGCCCACGGAGAGAGTAGTTGAAATGGTAGCACAGCCTTTCCAGGTGTTGGAGAGCTTGCAGAAGCCCCTTGACTCTTCTTATCTCCCAAGGGGTTTGGAAATGACCCACAGTTTTCCACGGCCCCTGAATGAGACCTAGAAAGTAATTAGGAGAGAGAGAGAGTCAGGTGATACTGGGAGGCTGCCCGGCAGAGGAAATGGCCACATCCCCACATGGTGGCTCAGAGGGCAAAGAATCTGTCTGCAGTGCAGGAGACCCAGGTTCGCTCTCTGGGTCGGGAAGATCCCCTGGAGAAGGAAAGGGCAACCCACTCCCATATTCTTGCCTGGAGAATCCCATGGACAGAGGAGCTTGGCGACCTACAGTCCATGGGGTCCCAAAGAAGTCACTCATGACTGAATGACCAACACTTTCAAGCCCCTTATTCAAGGATAGGGCACAAAGCATCCCAGGAATGAGGACTTGGCTGCATCTCTGATGAATTGCCATGTCAGCCATCTGCTCAGGGGCAAGGTGAGGCTGGCATCCTCTGAACCAGGCACCTTTCATGTCCAGAGGCAAACAGGCCAAGCAATGGAAACAGCTTGGGAGATGGGCAGCCTGCCCCACCCCAGGCCAGGGCTGGCTGGGGCTTTGG
>SJYQ01005610.1:111138-130771 GCA_006410935.1 Redunca redunca | reverse complement strand
TAATACTGTCACATTTGGGGTTAGAATTTCAACCTATGAATTTGGAGAAGGATACCTTTAGTCTATGGTAATCCCATTCCTGATGCTACAGTACATTTCAAATGGATCAAAGATTCAAAGGTTAAAAAAAAACCCATAAAAATAAACTTTTAAATCATTTTTGGATAGAGTGAAAGCTTTTCTAAACATGACAACAAAGAAAATCTTGAAAAATTCAAAGAAAGGGTTACTGACTCTGTAGAATTTCTTTGTGGACTTTACAGAGTTTGATTGTTTGAACTTTGATTGTAGAATTTCTATATCTTGAAAGATACAATGAAGAAATAAGAAATGATGCGCTGGGAAGAAATTCCGTCACATATAAAAAAAGGAATTTCTAATCCTTTTAACTCAGGAAACCTCTTATAGGTCGGTAAGAAGAAAAAGGCCAAATTCAGTAGGAAAGTGACCAAAGGATAGGAGTGGGCAGTTTGGAGGAAAAGAAATATAAACAGGCCAATAAACCTATGAAGAGATGATCAATATACCTTTAAAAAAAATGAACAGAATATTTTTCACTAACTTGACTGTCAAAGATTCAGTATGAGGAAACAGAAACTCTTATACTGTTGGTAGGAGAATACTGTGGTATAACAATTTTTAAAGACAGCTTGACAGTAAATATTCATATCCTTTGATCCAGTATATGTCATGGATGGACTCTCACAAACTATTAATATATATTAAAAATATATGTATGTTTATTAACAATATTACTTGTAATATTAGTAAAAAACAAAGCAATCTAAATGATTATCAGTAAGAAACTGGATAAACATGTTATTGTACAGTCACTTAATGCAATATAAAGTAGCAGGCATAAAAATTCAAATTTCTGTATCTCCTATATGTTACTAAATGATTGAAAGCAGGTTGTAGATCAAAAAGTATAGTGTGACTCTGTGATAAAAGAGAGTTAATTTAGGTAGATTAAAAAGAAATTCTTTATGATTATACAGTAGAGGTGACGAATAGATTCAAGGGATTAAATCTGATAGAGTCCCTGAAGAATTAAGGACAGAGGTTTGTAACACTGTACAAGAAACAGTAACCATAAGCAAAGTGGTTGTCTGAGGAGGCTTTACAAATAGCTGAGGAAAGAAGGGAAGTGAAAAGCAAGGCAGAAACGGAAAGATAGATTCAACTGAATGCAGGGCTCTAGAGACTAGCAAGGAGAGAGAAGGCCTTCTTTGAACAGTGCAAAATAGAGGGAGACAATAGAATAGGAAAGACTAGAGCTCTCTTCAAGAAAATTGGAGATATCACGGAAACATTTCATGCAAAGATGGGGACGGTAAAGGACAGAAATGATAAGGACCCAACAGAAGCAGAAGAGACTAGAACAGGTGGCAAGAATACACAGAACTGTACAAAAAAGGTCTTAATGACCAGGGTAGCCATGATGATGTGGTTATTCACCTAGAGCCTGGAGTGTGAAGTCAGGTGGGCCTTAGGAAGCATCACTACAAGCAAAGCTAGTGGAGCTGATGGAATTCCAGCTGAGCTATTTCAAATCCTAAAAGATGATGCTGTGAAAGTGCTACACTCAATATGCCAGCAAATTTGGAAAAGTCAGCAATGGCCACAGGACTAGAAAAGGTCAGTTTTCATTCCAGTCCCAAAGAAGGACTACGCCAAAGAATGTTCATACTACTGCACAATTGCACTCATTTCACATGCTAGCAAAATAATGCTCAAAATCCTTCAAGCTAGACTTCAACAGTATGTAAACCAAGAACTTCCAGATATACAGCTGAGTTTAGAAAAGGCAGAGGAACCAAAGATCAAATTGCCAACATTCATTGGATCATAGAAAAAGCAAAAGAATTTCAGAAAAACATCTCTGCTTCATTGACTACGCTAAAGCCTTTGTGTGGGTCACAACAAACTGGATAATTCTTCAAGAGATGGGAATACCAGACCATCTTACCTGCCTCCTGCAAAACCTGTGTGCAGGTCAAGAAGCAACAGTTAGGACTGGACATGGAACAACAGACTGATCCAAAATTGGGAAAAGAGTACATCAAGGAATGTTGTCATCCTGCTTATTTAACTTATATGCAGAGTACATCATGCGAAATGCAGGGCTGGGTGAATCACAAGCTGGAATCAAGATTGCCAGGTGAAATAACAGTCTCATTTATGCAGATGATACCACTCTAATGGCAGAAGGTGAAGAGGGACTAGAGCTGCTTGAGGAGGGTACAATAGACTGAAAAAGCTGGCTTAAAACTCAGCATTGAAAAAACTAAGATCTTGGCTTCTGATCCCATCACTTCATGGCAAATAGAAGGGAAAAAAGTTAGAAGCAGTGACAGCTTTTATTTTCTTGAGCTCCAAAATCCCTACAGACAGTGACTGCAGCCATGAAATTAACAGATGCTTGCTTCTTGGAAGAAAAGCTATGACAAACCTAGACTGCATATTAAAAAGCAGAGACATCACTTTGTCGACAGAGGTTCATATAGTCAAAACTACGGTTTTTGTCATGTAGGGATGTGAGAGTTGGACCATAAAGTCCAACCGCTGGAGAATTGATGTTTTCGAACTGTGGTGGTGGTGAAGACTCTTGGGAGTCCCTTGGACTGCAAAGAGATCAGTCATTTCTAAAGAAAATCAACCCTGAATATTCATTGGAAGGACTGATGCTAAAGCTCCAATACTTTGGCCACCTGATGTGAAGAGCTGACTTCTTGGAAAAGATCCTGATGCTGGAAAAGATTAAAGGCTGGAGGAGAAGAGGGCAGCAGAGGATGAGGTGGTTAGTTAGCGTCACCGACTCAATGGACATGAATTTGAGCAAACTGTGGAAAATTCTGAAAGAGGTGGGAATACCTGCCTCTTAAGAAACCTACATGCAGGTCAGGAAGCCACAGTTAGAACTGGACATGGAACAATAGAATGGAAGCAGGGTATATATTGTCACCCTGCTTATTTAACATATATGCAGAGTACATCATGAGAAATGCTGGGCTGGAAGAAGCACAAAGCTGAATCAAGATTGCTGGGAGAAATATCAATGACCTCAGATATGCAGATGATACCACCCTTATGGCAGAAAGTGAAGAAGAACTTAAGAGCCTCTTGATGAAAATGAAAGAGGAGAGTGAAAAAGTTGGCTTAAAGCTCAACATTCAGAATATAAAGATCATGGCATCTGGTCCCATCACTTCATAGGAAATAGATGGGGAAACAGTGGAAACAGTGTCAGACTTTATTTTTGGGGGCTCCAAAATCACTGCAGATAGTGATTGCAGCAAGGAAATTAAAAGACGCTTACTCCTTGGAAGGAAGGTTATGAGTGACCTAGACAGCATATTCAAAAGCAGAGACATTACTTTGCCAACAAAGGTCCATTTAGTCAAGGCTATGGTTTTTCCAGTGGTCATGTGTGGATGTGAGAGTTGGACTATAAAGAAGGCTGAGCACTAACGAATTGATGCTTTAGAACTGTGGTGTTGGAGAATACTCTTGAGAGTCCCTTGGCCTGCAAGGCGATCCAACCAGTCCATCCTGAAGGAGATCATTCCTGGGTGTTCATTAGAAGGACTGATGCTAAAGCTGAAACTCCAATACTTTGGCCACCTGATGCAGAGAGGTGACTCATTTGAAAAGACCCTGATGCTGGGAAAGATGGAGGGCAGGAGGAGAAGGGGACAATAGAAGATGAGATGGTTGGATGGCATCACCGACACAATGGACATGGGTTTGGGTGGGCTCCAGGAGTTGGTGATGGACAGGGAGGCCTGGCATGCTGCTGTTCATGGTGTCGCAAAGAGTCAGACACGACTGGGCGACAGATATGAACTGAACTGGGAGATAGTGGAGGACAGGGAAGCCTGATGTGCTGTAGTCTATGGGGTCACAAATAGTCAAACATGACTTAGCAACTGAACAACAGTAGAGCAAAAATAAATAATAGGGAATCCACTTTCAGTAATGTCGTCTTGTTTTCAGTTGTCTCTGCTATCTTTCGGTCCCCCTTTTCAGCCATTGTGAGTTCATTTTTATGGGATCAAAATTACCTGACTCAGTGGCATAGGGAGGATATCTCTTTTCCTTTTCTGTTTGACCTTGTATTTACTGCTGTAAAATAATCCACCTGCTTTAATTTGAGTTAGGAGATAGTAAAAGCATATATTCAGTCTACCAGGTTTAATCTGAAGTCCTCTATACAGTAACTTTATACGTTTATTGAAGTACTGTGTAATACTCATACATAAAGGTCCACAAATTAGAAATGTATAGGTTGATGAATGGAGAAGGCAATGGCACCTCACTCCAGTACTCTTGCCTGGAAAAATCCCATGGACGGAGGAGCCTGGTGGGCTGCCGTCTCTGGGGTTGCACAGAGTCGGACATGACTGAAACGACTTAGCAGTAGCAGCTGCAGCTTGATGAATTACTGCACTGTGAATACATCAGGTCAGGGGGTAAAAATGGAATGACTGCTAATGGGTTCTGGAATTAGACAGTGATAATGGTTGCAAAACTCCATGAATATACTAAAACCCACTGAATTGTGCACTTTAAAATTTGGTGAATTTTATAGTATGTCCTTTATATTTCAATTTTAAAAAAGAAATATACCAGTACCCCCAAATCTCCCTCTTCCCTTTCGTATTCACTACCTACTCCCCTTTCCTCAAAGGGCTATCTTAATTTCCAACACCATAGATCAGTTTTGCTTCTTTTAAAAGTATATATTAAGAGAGTCATATAGTATGTACTCTAACTTCTTGTATCTAGGTTTTTTTCAGGTGTGAATTTCATTAATAATTTGAAGTTTTTCCATTATTACTGCTGTTTAATATTCCGTTGTATGATATAACCACACTGTATTTGTCTGTTCTGTTGATGATATTCAACTTGTTTCTACTTTTCGATTAGTGCTGTTTTTAATATTCTTTTATGGTTATATCTGCCAGAGCACAGTGTTTAACTTCTTAAAAATCACCATACTTTGCAAAGGTGTTCAATAAAAATCACAGGGCTTATATATTTAGAAAATGGAGGACTTAAAACTTGTAGGTGCCACATACACCAAAGCTGAGGACTTAATGAAAATGGCAGCACAGTTTTGCAAATGTTAAATGATTAAAAAATGCATAAATTACAATATATGTGACATTTTACCATGGAAAAAAAATCTTGCTTGATATGGGACTGTGTGTCCTGGTTGAGGCTTGTGAGTTATTGTGAAGTGCTGGTGGGGAGATTTATTTGAAAGTAGAGGAAAAGTTACACCACCAGTGTGACTCATAAAACTCAAACTAAAGCCCGAAATATGTACATTTTATGTTCCTATGTGTCTTTTTCCATCTGGGTTCAATTTTCTGTCCTTACCTAGTGTTTCTCATAGATTGGATTGTGCATAAGCAAATGTGAAATTTGTGCTTTGATCATATTGTTCCCTAATACATCAGTTGCATTGGAACAAATTTACATTTTTAGAATAATACAGCAGAACTGTGTACATTTTTTGGGCACCTGTGTATGCGTTTCTGTTGCTTATATACCCAATTGTGAAAATTATATGTTTAGCTTTAGTACATAATGGAAACAGTTTTGCAAAATGATTATACCTGTTTTTATTAATATAATTGCTACCAGTATGTGTAAGTTTCATTTTTCATGTAATGGTCAACACTTGTTATCATTAGTCTTTTTATTAATAATTTCAGCCATTCTGGCAGGTGTGTGCTGGTACTTCATAGTTGTATTTGCACTTCCTCATTAACATGATTAACAGACACCTTTTCATATGTTTGCTGTTCATTTTGTTATCTTTTTTGAAGTGTTCAAGTTTTTAACACTTTTTGCTGAGTTATGTTTTCTGTCTTACTGATTTGTAGGAGGTCTCTATCTGGAAGGATTCATTTGTCAGATATATGTGTAATATGTATTTTTTTTCTCCTCTCTGAAGCATTCTTTTTAATCTTTTAATTATCACGTACAATCTTTTAATAATCAAGACTTCTTTTATATAGTTCAACTTATGCTTAATGCTTTTTGTGCCTTTTGAAGTGTTTTCCAACTCTTAGGTCATAAAGATATTCTACTGTATTATTTGTTAGAGGCTTTTATTTTGGCTTTCATATTTACATCTAATTTGTGTTGCAATTTGCAAAGTTTCACATGAATCAGCATTCCAGTATGTCTCATTCTTGCCACTCTAGTCTAAACCATCCTCATTTTTTGCCTAGATTCTTGGCCTGTCTGTATTCTCACTTTTCCTTTTTGAATTTATGACCAGTTTATTTACAGGATTATCTTTATAAAATGCAAACTATGTCATTACCTTTCATTGGATTTCCATTTCTCTGAGAATGAAGTAGGAAATCCCTCATGAGACTCAGAAATCCCAAATTGGCCACTGCCTGTTTCTCTACTCATCCTTTAGAATTCTTTTCTTCTTTGGTCACTGGTCATTTTATTTTGAATGTCAATTCATTTAGTCAACAGATACTGAGTACCTATTGTATATCATGCATTTATCTAGTAGGTTAGAAGGTGATAAGTGATTCCAGAGGAAAGAAAGAGGAGGGGATTAAGAGGAACAGGGATGCCAGATTGTGTGTGGAGGGGATGCTTTGGAATTTTAAATAGGGTATTTATGATAGGCCTGGTTGAGGTGATACTTGTGTAAAGAATTGGAAGTTAATGCAACTGTTTGAGGGATAACCAGTGTAAATACCAAGGCAAGAAGAAGGCTGGAATATATGAGAAATAGTAGTGTGGCCAGTGGGGCTAGAGCAGAGTGAGTACGGAGCAGTGGGAGATGAGGTCAGAGTGTAAGACAGGGGCAGATCATGTGAAGCATTTGCAAAGTTTTGGAGCAGAGGAGTGGCATCGTTTAACCTAACCTTTAAAGGGATCATTCAGGATGTTTTGTTGAAAGTTTGCTGTAGTAAAGGTAGAGCAAGAAAGCTGTTAGGAATCTGTTTGAGTAATCCAGTTAAGGGTGGATCTGTGATACTGGAGTTGCTAAAATGAAAAGAATAGACCAGCAAACATTCAGGTAGAGTCAACATTTACTAATATTTTATAACATTTGCCTTTTTTCTGTATGTGTATTTGGGGAATCTATTTGAAAATCAGGCATAGAGATCATGCACTTAACTTGTAAAAACTTCATATATTTCTCAAAGTCAAACATTCTCCTGTGTAACCTTACAACTATTATCACACCTACGAAAGTTAATAAATATTATTAAATTATCTCTCCAATCCACAATTGATTCTGATCTCTCTTTTAGGACTTTTAAAAGGCCAGTTAAGATTCATGTACTCAATTTAATCATTAAGTTAGTTTTTATCTGAATTTCCTTGATAACAGAACTTGAGGTAGAGAGCTAATGCTTTATTAGGTACTTTATTTAGAGAGTTAATTTACTCCTAGGGAGCACAAGTAAGGGAAAAGGTGAATAAGCTGGAAATAACGAAAAACTAATACAAGGATGCTTCCTGCCACTGAGTGTGACTGATTGCTGAATCTTGGGTGTAACATCTCTGAGAAGCCATAGAGAATTTATCTTCTGGCTTCTGGTGACCATCAGTTCCCCTGCACTTCAGGGTTGTGGATTTGTTGGTGCAAGGGATATGGTATTTGGTTTTACAGGAAAGCTGCAAGTAAGGAGGTGAGAGGGTGAACTGTGGACGACAGGCCAGAGGCACGAGGTGTTGCCAGGGCGCTCAGGATGAAAAGCAGATGTGAAGGTCTGGGGGCAGGCAATGCAGTGAGTCAGGAGGGCACATACCAAACCTGGTACATTGTCTTTACTCACTTAAAATCTAGAGGAATGGCCTCCCCATCTTTTTTTACCCCTTTAAATGACTTTTTGAAGAGACCATGCCAGTTGTCTTATAGTATAATACATATTGTGTATTTGTTTAGCAGTCTGTTTTTTCATGTTAAGTCATTTCAATAAGTCTTACATTTCTGATAACAGAAGTTAGATGTCAAGGTTGATTAGACTCATTTTTGGTAAGCAGACTTCATAATGATATATAGTACTTTAGATTGCATCACAGCAGGAAGCTTACGATATCAGGTTGTTGTACTTGTGATGATTAAGTATGATTACTTAGAGGTGGGGACCTCCAGATGCTCCTTGTACAGTTATGATTTTCTTTTTGTAGTTATTAAGTATCTTTGGGGGTAGCACTTTAGCACCTTGTATTGAGTGAATATTTACCTGATTCGCCCATTAATGATCTTTGCCTACATCACTTAATTCCATTAGAAGTTTCAAAACGTGTTGATTGTCCTTTCTAATGTTATCATTCCATTTGTATTTATTAGTTAGTGTTCTTTTGTAAAAAGTACTTACCCCATCAGTTAGGGTTGAAACTTTGTTTCTTCTAAAAAGATAGGGTAAAGCTTATATTTTCTTTTAATGACCAATTTTTAGAGTAGTTTGTATGATGGTCCCCTGCAAAGGTGACTAAATAGCCCTACACCCGCACTTTATTCTTGCTTTTCTGAATAAAACTATCACTATATTAAAAAAAACACAACTATCACTGTGGACTGAAGGATGTTACTTATTTACTGTTTACAGTCTATCTCATTTATTCAGTTCAGTAGCTCAGTCATGTCTGACTCTTTGCAACCCCATGGACTGCAGCAAGCCAGACTTCCCTGTCCATCACCAACTCCCTGGAGTTTACTCAAACTCATGTCTATCGTGTTGGTGATGCCATCCAGCCATCTCATCCTCTGTCGTCCCCTTTTCCTCCTGTCCCCAATCCCTCCCAGCATCAGTGTCTTTTCCAGTGAGTCAGTTCTTCACATCTAGTGGCCAAAGTACTGGAGTTTCAGCTTCAGCATCAGTCCTTCCAATGAATATTTAGGTCTGATTTCCTTTAGGATGGACTGGTTGGCTCTCCTTGCAGTCCAAGGGACTCTCAAGAGTCTTCTCCAACACCACAGTTCAAAAGCATCACTTCGGCACACAGCTTTCTTTATAGTGCAACTCTCACATCCATACATGGCCACCAGAAAAACCATAGCTTTGACTAGACGGACCTTTGTTGGTAAAGCAATGTCTTTGCTTTTTATATGATGTCTAGGTCCGTCATAGCTTTTTTTTTAAGGAACAAGTGTCTTAATTTCATGGCTGCAGTCACCATCTGCAGTGATTTTGGAGCCCCCTAAAATAAAGTCTTTGACTGTGTGGATCACAATAAACTGTGGAAAATTCTGAAAGAGATGGGAATACCAGACCACCCGACCTGCCTCTTGAGAAATTTGTATGCAGGTCAGGATCAACAGTTAGACCTGGACATGGAACAACAGACTGGTTCCAGATAGGAAAAGGAGTACGTCAAGGCTGTATATTGTCACCCTGCTTATTTAACTTATGTGCAGAGTACATCATGAGAAATGCTGGGCTGTAAGATGCAGAAGTTGGAATCAAGATTGGCGGGAGAAATATCAATAACCTCAGATATGCAGATGACACCACCCTTATGGCAGAAAGTGAAGAGGAACTCAAAAGCCTCTTAATGAAAGTGAAAGAGGAGAGTGAAAAAGTTGGCTTAAAGCTCAACATTCAGAAAACGAAGATCATGGCATCTGGTCCCATCACTTCATGGGAAATAGATGGGGAAACAGTGGAAACAGTGTCAGACTTTATTTTGGGGGGCTCCAAAATCGCTGCAGATGGCGACTGCAGCCTTGAAATTAAAGATGCTTACTCCTTGGAAGAAAAGTTATGACCAACCTAGATAGCATATAGAAAAGCAGAGACATTACTTTGCCAACAAAGGTCCATCTAGTCAAGGCTATGGTTTTTCCAGTGGTCATGTACGGATATGAGAGTTGGACTGTGAAGAAGACTGAGCGCCAAAGAATTGATGCTTTTGAACTGTGGTGTTGGAGAAGACTCTTGAGAGTCCCATGGACTGCAAGGAGATCCAACCAGTCCATCCTGAAGGAGATCAGCCCTGGAATTTCTTTGGAAGGAATGATGCTAAAGCCGAAACTCCAGTACTTTGGCCACCTCATGGGAAGAGTTGACTTATTGGAAAAGACTCTGATGCTGGGAGGGAATGGGGGCAGGAGGAGAAGGGGACGACAGAGGATGAGATGGCTGGATGGCATGACTGACTCAACGGATGTGAGTCTGAGTGAACTCCGGGAGTTGGTGATGGACAGGGAGGCCTGGCGTGCTGCGATTCATGGGGTCGCAAAGAATCGGATGCGACTGAACTGAACTGAAATTAAAGTCTCTTATTGTTTCCATTGTTTCCCTATCTATTTGCCATGAAGTGATGGGACTGGATGCCATGATCTTCAGTTTCTAAATGTTGAGTTTTAAGCCAACTTTTTCACTCTCCTCTTTCACTTTAATCAAGAGGCTCCTTAGTGCTTCACTTTCTGCCATAAGGGTGGTGTCATCTGCATATCTGAGCTTATTGATATTTCTTCTGGCAATCTTGATTCCAGGTCGTGCTTCATCCAGCCTGGCATTTTGCATGATGTACTCTGCATATTAGTTAAATAAGCAGAGTGACAGTATACAGCCTTGATATACTCCTTTCCGGATTTGGGACGAGTCTGTTGTTCATGTCCATTTCTAACTGTTGCTTCTTGACCAGCATACATATTTCAGTTATTACTCTTTGGATACTCAGATTACTCCAAATGTGGAGGATCTCTTGAAGGGATCCCTCCATGTCCTTTTGACATGCATACATTTGTCTTTGAGCATGTTCTTGCATGCTGGCACAGTTTTCCCAAGTTCGTTTTGAATTTTCACTGCCCCAGAACTAGAATCAGCTGGAATAGTGACTTCTGTTTCTCTGTTCCTTCTGAATGCCTTTTCTTTGCAGTATTATCTTTGGTATATAAGAGTAAAGAGGCAGATGACAGAGCCTTATCTTTAGTATTTTGCATCAGAATTAATAATATAAAATTTGAGAAACATTACAGGTCTAAATATATTATAGTATTAATTTTTAAACTGGTACATTGTGTTCTTTCTTCCTTTCTTAAAAAAAATGTTCACATGTTCCATAGGAAAGCATTATAAAAATCTTATTTTCAAGTTGTATAGTTTTAAAGGGCACCTTCACATACATTATTATATTTTGAGATGTTACAGGATTATGGATTCTTGCCTATTAGTAATCTCCTAATGTATATGAGTTAAGTCAGAGTTTGGTCTTTAGTACTTAGAGCTGATACTCACTTTAAAAAGAGCTGATACTCACTTTAAAATTCAGCAAACTGTAATTCATGGCTGTTGTGACTGCTCAAACTTACATTATTATCATTTGGAAAAACTGAGATTAGAACTTAGAATTTCAGACTTTAAGGCAGATATTTTTCTCTGACTTAATTTAATAAACTTGCTTAGTAATTGGATTTGTTACCTAGACAATGAAAATACCACACTATAATTAATAAAATAAGAGAAAAATTAGTACTTTGAATTTACAAGCTGGGTTTAGAAAAGGCAGAACAAAATTGCCATCATCCATTGGATCACAGAAAAAGCAAGAGAATTACAGAAAAACATCTTCTGTTTCATTGACTATGTTAAAGCCTTTGACTGTGTGGATCACAACAAACTATGGAAAATTCTTAGAGATGGGAATACCAGACCACCTTCCCTGTCTCCTGCAAAACCTGTATGCAGGTCAGGAAGCTCCAGTTAGAACTGGACAGTCTGGACAACAGAATGATTCAAAATTGGGAAAGTAGTATGTCAAGGCTGTATGTTGTCACCCTGCTTGTTTAACTTATATGCATGCAAAATGCCAGGTTGGATGAAGCACAAGCTGAAATCAAGATTGACAGGAGAAACATTAATAACGATACCACCCTTATGGTAGAAAGCAAAGAGGAACTAAAGAGCCTCTTGATGAAAATGAAAGAGGAGAGTCAAAAAGCTGGCTTAAAACTCAAACATTCAAAAAATGAAGATCATGGCATCCGGTCCCATCACTTCATAGCCAATAGAAGGGAAACAGTGGAAACAGTGACAGACCTTATTTTCTTGGGCTCCAAAATCACTGCAGTTTGTGACTGCAGCCATGAAATTAAAAGACACTTGCTCCTTGAAAAAAAAGCTATGATGGACCTAGACAGCGTTTTTAAAAGCACACATTCCTTTGCTAGCAAAGGTTTGTCTAATCAAAGCTATGGTTTTTCCATTAATCGTGTGGATGTGAGAGTTGGACCAGAAAGAATGCTGAGCATTGAAGAATTGATGCTTTTGAACTGTGGTGTTGGAGAAGGCTCTTGAGAGTCCCTTGGATTGCAGGGAGATCCAACCAGTCCATCCTAAAGGAAATCAGTCCTGAATATTCATTGGAGGGACTGATGCTGAAGCTGAAACTTTAATACTTTGGCCACCTGATGCAAAGAACAGACTTATTAGAAAAGACCCTGATGCTGGGCAAGATTGAAGGCAGGAGGAGAAGGGGATAACGGAGGATGAGATGGTTGGATGGCATCACTGATATGATGGAGATGAGTTTGAGTAGGTTCTGGGAGTTGGTGATGGACAGGGAAGCCTGCATGCTGTAGTCCAAAGGGTCTCAAAGAATCAGACATGACTGAGCAACTGAACTGATGCTGAAGCTGAAACTCCAGTACTTTCGCCACCTGATAAAAAGAGCTGACTCATTGGAAAAAACCCTGATGCTGGGAGAGACGGAAGGCAGGAGGAGAAGGGGATGACAGACGATGAGATGGTTGGATGGCATCACTGACTCAATGGACATGATTTTGCGCAAACTCTGGGAGATGGTGATAGACAAGGAGGCTGGCGTGCTGCAGTCTTTGGGGTCACAAAGAGTCAGACACAACTGAGTGACTGAACAACAAAAGTAATTTTAGTAGAGACAGAAACATAATAGGCTAGTTTGTAGAAAAAACATAGGATATAGTTAATATAGGAATGGCAACACACTCCAGTATTCTTTCCTGGAGAAGTCCATGGACAGAGGAGCCTGGTGGGCTCTAGTCCATTGGATCACTGAGTTGAACATGACTGAATGACGACTGACACTTTCACTTTTCACTTTTAACATAGGAAAGTGAAATTACTCTGTGCAGCAATGGCTTCTGAAAGTGGTTTGGTGTGTCTATTCCAATTGAAATGTCTGTATTTTATCCGTCTTACTTGACCCAACTCAGCAACCGTCCATGTGAGATCTTCACTCATCTTTTCTCTGAGACAAATCCCTTCTAAATGCCTGTAGCACTTTGTAGTTTTCTTATAGGACTTATATTTTTCTGTTATTTTGGACTCCTTTTCAATTTCTTTTTTAAAAAATTTTATTCTTTTGAAAAAATGTACATCTACGGGAAAATTACAAGAATAGTGAAGTTGCCATTTTGTCACATTTGCTTGCTCCATGTACACACACTTTTAAAATTTATTCTTGCTCACCCATTTGAGAGCAAATTGCAGACATGATCTTTAGCATTAAATACTTCAGCACAGTTCTCCAGTGAAAAAGGAGTTTATTTTATATGACTTTTCCTAAAAACATCTAGTATACAATTAGCAGACTAAAAAAATTTAAAGTTGATACAATGGTATTATCTACAATAGTGCTATTGTCAGTCCATATTCAAATTCAGTACTTATCTTTGGTACCATCTATCCCGTAACTCTATATCCCTAATGCAGACCTCCATTTCATTTCTTACTATGTGCTTTGGAAGACAGCTGACCAAAATTTATAGCACAGCTTCATAATTTTTTTTCACATATTTGAATTCCTGCCTTCAGAGTAATCATGTGTATTGGTGCTCAGCTTGTTTTCCTCTGTCCTTCATCAGTGTCCTCAAGGTTTTTATCCTTGTTCCTAATATTCTATTTTTCTAGCAGAATGTCTCTCAGTACATTCCAGAGACACTAGTTTGAACTCCCTCTCTCTGCCACCAGATTTACAGTGCTGTCTCATTTAATTCCAGTTTTTAAGTGGTGTAAGTGTATAAAACATGAAATAATGCACAACCCTTAGAGACCCTGTAATTGAAAAGTTTCATCAAGACCAAAGCTGACAGGTGTGTGTACTAAGTGACTTGTGCATTATATGTTTCTGCAGGTGATTTTGATGACCACTATGCTGTTATTTTATATTCACTGTTATGTAATTTTTATATTCTTATGTTTATATCTATGACAGTTTTATTTCACTGTTTAAATGGTAGATGCCAGTTCCAGAACTGAAGGATATACCACTAAAATAATAACTTTGAAATGGAAGTGAAATATAATGAAATGCTGTGAGAGAAGTGGAACAACTGCCATATTATGCCAAGCTGTTAATCTAGGAGAAAACNTAAGTGACTTGTGCATTATATGTTTCTGCAGGTGATTTTGATGACCACTATGCTATTATTTTATATTCACTGTTATGTAATTTTTATATTCTTATGTTTATATCTATGACAGTTTTATTTCACTGTTTAAATGGTAGATGCCAGTTCCAGAACTGAAGGATATACCACTAAAATAATAACTTTGAAATGGAAGTGAAATATAATGAAATGCTGTGAGAGAAGTGGAACAACTGCCATATTATGCCAAGCTGTTAATCTAGGAGAAAACTTGGCAAAATATTATAGTTACTAAGAAAATAAAAATCTGTTAAAGCTTAAGTGTACCACAATAGTTACAGATTCATGCTTTGCAAGAAGGCATCCCCAGTTAGTTTTAAATTATGAGTTTTGATTATAAGACATTTTCAGTAACTCATTTAAATAATTTTATTTGTTATCCATATCTGCATCTGTTACCATCTTCAGTATTAGAGCATTACTATTACCTCATGTGCTCTTAAATAAGCTCCCCCTTGTGTTTCTCCAAATGTGAAAAATGTGAGGATTTTGAGTTGGAATAAAATGCATATATAATTTTTCCCAGTAAAGTATATGGATATTTAAAATAACTCTCCCCATTTGTTTAGATTACCAAAGTAATACATGCTCACCGCAGAAATTTTCAACTTTATAGAAATATGTTTTCAGTTATGTGAAAGTCACTGTCTGAGATAAATATTGAAAGCTTCTATTGCACTCTTGATCTTTTTATCTTTTGAAATCTCATTCTCTCCACTCCTTATGTAATCTCTATAACCTTATCTTCTCTTGGACCTTTGTTTCCTTCTTCCCTTTACCCTATAAATACGTTCAAAGATTCTGTTAAAAGAAAACAGACAAATAGGAAAAGTTCTTCTCAGTAGGACCCTGTAGTATTCCTTCTCTTCCTAGTTAAGTTTCTTGAAAAAAGCAGTTTGTATTTTTCTGTTCTTTCCTTCTCATTCCCAATATTGTGTAATATGGCTTCTTTTAAAAAAATATGTATATATTTTTTTAATTGAAGGATAATTGCTTTACAGTATTGTGTTGATTTCTGCCATACATCAACATGAATCAGCCATAGTATAAAAATACGGATGGCTTCATGAATTTGCATGTCATATTTGTGCGGGGGCCATGCTAATCTTCTCTGTATGGTTCCAGTTTTAGTATATGTGCTGCTGAAGCCAGCAGTGTAACCTGGCTTCTGATGCTTTTCCACAGGAATTGCTATCTTTCTTTTTCAGTTATTTACTTAAAAAAAACTCTGATTACAAAGATAATTCAGGCATATCTTAAAACATATATGTACAGAAAGGTGTACATTGGTGAAAGTCAGTCCTTTTTAAAATATTCTTTCAAAAAAATATTTTTTCATTGAGATGACCACTTTCAACCATTTGATATATATTTATTCAACTAATTCTGTATGTTAATGAGTATATTATTTAGCTCTTATATATATTAAAAATGAGAACTGTGTATCGTTCTGTAAGAAATTTCTTCTATGTCTGTGTTTAGATCTGTTGCATTATATTATAAATATAGGGCAGATTGCTTAACTGTTTTTAGTTTCATCATCTATAAAGTGAAGGTGAAAACAGAACTCCCTTCCTTTGGTACTTTTATGTATGAGATGCGATGGTGGTGGTGTGGGCAAGCTCAGTCATGTCTGACTCTTTGTGACCCTGTGTACTATAGCCCACCAGGCTCCTCTGTCCATGGAATTTTCCAGGCAAGGACACTGGAGTGGGTTGCCATTTCCTACTACAGGGGATCTTCCCGACCCAGGGATCTAACCCACCGCTCTGGCATTTCCTGCATTGGAAGGTGGATTCTTTACCACTACCACCATCTGTAAAAGAGTGTATGAGGTGGAATAATTTATGTAAAACTTAAATCAGAGTCTGACATAAAATGAAGTGCTCAGTAAATGGTAGATTTGTAAAGTAATCTTACTGTTTTTATTAAAATGTTGCATCAGTAATTTATCAGTGTAGCAAAGGATAAAGAACATAAAATCCCTCTTCAGTGTCACTAGCCCTTGGTGCTCTTGCTCAGTCACTGAGTTGTGTCTAACTCTCTGTGATCCCATGGACTGTAACCCACCAGGCTCCTCTGTCTATGAGATTTTCCCAGCAAGAATTGGAGTGGTTGCCATTTCTTTCTGCAGGGGATCTTCCTGATCCTAGAATTGAAACCATGTCTCCCGCATTGGCAGGTGGATTTTTTACCTTCCCTGATTTCTTTTGGTGGTGTTTGCTATAAACTGTTTTTGAAAATTATTTGTCTTATTGGCAGCTGTCTTGATTATTTTCTTTTTGTGTGTTACTAGAAAAAAAAGATTATAGTTACACAGAAATCTGAAGAGACTATTTTGAATCTCCATGTACCTGTTATCTAAGGATTTCCATGGTGGCTCAGCAGGTAAAGAATCTGCCTGCAATTCAGGAGACACAGGTTCAATCCTTAGTTTGGAAAGATCCCCTGGAGGAGGAAAATGGCAACCCACTCCAGTATTCTGGCCTGAAAATTCCCATGGACAGAGGAGCCTGGCAGGCTACAGTCAGTGGGGTCCCAAAGAGTAGGACACAGCTGGGCAACTGACTCATGCATGCATGTACCGTACCTGTTACCTAGCTTAAGAAAAGGAAATGTTATATAGTTGACGATCTTTTATTTTCCATCCTGATTACCTTCTCTGCTTCATCCCCTAGAATGAATCACTGTCCTGAGTTTGATGCTTGTCATTCCTTTACACTTTCCATTGTACAATTTTCTTCACGTCTTTGGGATTTGTGGAGTTTCTTAGATCTGTGTTTATAGTTTTTGCCAAATAATGGAAAGTTTTTATCCATTATTTCAATAATATTTTTTTCTGTTACCTTCTCTCTCTTTTTTTTTTTAAGGGACTGTATAAACAGCTGTTTATTGGGTTGATTGACTGTATAAACAGCTGTTTATTGGGTTGATTGAATTTGTCCCATTGATGTGATTCATTTTTTTTTAGTCTTTTTTCCTCTGTGTGTTGTATTTTGGAGAGTTTCTGTTACGTTTTCACTTTATCAATTTTCTGAAGTGTTAATCTCATTTAATCAGTTTTTTTTAAGGCATTTGAATTTTTATCTCTAGAAGTTTAATTTGGTTCTTTTTTTATTTTACGTGTCTCATTAAGATGTTCATGCACGTGCTCGCTTCAGCAGCACATACACTAAGATGTTCATGCTTTCCTCTGTATTCATATGGGATAGGTTTATAATAATTTTAAAATATCTTTGAGTGCTAATTCTGTCATCTGTTGTTTGGATTTTTGTTTGTTTTTATTGAAGTATAGTTGATTTTATGATATTGTGTTTCAGGTATACAGCATAGTGATTCTTTTTTCTTTTTGCAGATTATACTTTATTATAGGTTATTATAAAATATTGGGTATGCTTTCCTGTGCTTTACAGGTAAATCCTTGTTACTTATCTGTTTTATGTTTAGTAGTTTGTTAATCCCATATCCCTGATTTGTTTGTCCCTCTCCCTCTCCTCACTCCCTTTTGGAAGCCATAAATTTGTCTTCGGTGTCTGTTAGTCTTGTTTCTGCAGGTCTGGGTTCTTTTTGTTGATTGCCTTTTCTCCTCTCCAGGTTATATTTACCTCTTCTTTGTATACCTGAGAATTTTTAAAATTAGATTTGGCAGATGTTATAAATTTTACCTTTTCAGGTCCTCAGTATTTTTGTGTTCCCTTAAATATTCTTGAGATTTGTTTTGGGATACAGTTAAATTACTTGGAAAGAGCTTGCTCCTTTTGAAACTTGCATTCAGTCTTTTTTTAGTGGGATCAAGCAGCCTTCAGTTTAGGGTTAATTTTGTCTCAGTACTCTTCTGGGTACTCCATCCCGAGCCTGTATATTATGAGTTTTTCCATTTTTCTTAGCCCTGTATGAGTTCTGGGATTGTTCCACCTAGGGTTCTTTCCTCAGCCTCAAGTTTCCTTATATATATAACTAATGGGTATAATAAAGACTCAAGAAGAACTCTGCAGATCTATGGATCTCATGCTATGCACCTTTCCTCTCTGGTACTCTTATCTGTGAATTGTAGACACCTTGACCTTCCTGAATTCTAAACTCTGGCTCCTCATCTTAGATTGCTGGACTTTGTTTAGTTTCCCCATCCTTCTGCTGCAGTGTGGAAGCTTTTTCCAGGCAGTTTCTGGGCATTTATGGGACTTTGTTCAGTATCTGAAAATCATTATTCCTTATTTGTCCTATTTTTTAGTTGTTTTAAGGTAGGAGAGTTAAACTGTTCCCTGTTATTCTATTATGATTGGAAACAGTTGCCTGTATAGACAGCTATTGGTATTCTAAAATACTGTTAAATATCTTTTGTTAAATATCTTTTGTGCCTGAAAGGTGAGGTGTTGCCATCCCAAAGGCTTGTATTTGAAACCTCTAAAGTTGCTCATACTACAAAGTAATTTATAAATTATCAATATTTTGCACAGCAAATGACTATTTAAGAAGAATATATTGACTTGAAATGTCCTTAATCAGTGTCAGTTTGGATGTTTGTAAAAGATGTGAACTGGACATGGAACAACAGACTGGTTTCAAATAGGAAAAGGAGTACGTCAAGGCAGAGTACATCATGAGAAACGCTGGACTGGAAGAAACACAAGAATCAAGATTGCCGGGAGAAATATCAGTAACCTCAGATATGCAGATGACACCACCCTTATGGCAGAAAGTGAAGAGGAACTAAAAAGCNACTAAAAAAGCCTCTTGATGAAAGTGAAAGAGGAGAGTGAAAATGTTGGCTTAAAGCTCAACATTCAGAAAACGAAGATTATGGCATCCGGTCCCATCACTTCATGGCAAATAGATGGGGAAACAGTGTCTGACTTTATTTTGGAGGGCTCCAAAATCACTGCAGATGGTGATTGCAGCCATGAAATTAAAAGACGCTTACTCCTTGGAAGAAAAGTTATGACCAACCTAGATAGTATATTCAAAAGCAGAGACATTACTTTGCTGACTAAGGTCCATCTAGTCAAGGGTATGGTTTTACCTATGGTCATGTATGGATGTGAGAGTTGGACTGTGAAGAAAGCTGAGCTCTGAAGAATTGATGCTTTTGAACTGTGGTGTTGGAGAAGACTCTTGAGAGTCCCTTGGACTGCAAGGAGATCCAACCAGTCCATTGTGAAGGAGATCAGCCCTGGGATTTCTTTGGAAGGAATGATGCTAAAGCTGAAACTCCAGTACTTTGGCCAC
>SJYQ01005610.1:0-107137 GCA_006410935.1 Redunca redunca | reverse complement strand
TTTGAAATGGGCTATCTTCTCTCTGCCCTATTTTTCTTGATAGATTTTAAGAATCTTATATTTGATCCTGTTTAAGCAAAAGAGAGCTACCATTTTTTAAAAATTGTATGGAATCAATACATAAAAGTTTTAATAAGTTTTTATTATGTAACTGTTAAAACAAAAATAGAAAAGATGTAGGATGGAAATTAGGAAGCCTAAAACATATTTGTAGTTACTTTTGAAAGAGCTAAATTAAAATGATTTCTCCTATTATTAGAAATAAAACTCTTTGAACATATTTAGCCAATAGCTACAGCAGGAAGAGCAAAAATCTTAATTTTTGTTTCAGCCAAAGTGCTGCAGTGTTTTCTTTCCCCCTTGAGTCTTTCCTTGCTTTTCTGATCTTTAGAGAGCTTTATGGTTTTATAAGTATTTTTAAAGTCTATCAATATAGTTGATGTAATTCTATCATGTTAATACTAAAACACCTTTTCAAGTGATTTTTTTTTCATAATCCGCCTCCCCTCTCTCCCACTTGTGTAGGCATGGTGAGCTAGGTAGGCATGTTGCATCACTGCTACCATGGATACCCTTAAGAACAGGCATGTGGGTTGAGCTAAAGCAGTGATGATTAGTTTTCTGGGCTTCCATCCTCCCCCTGTCCAACCCCCACCCAACAATAACTATATGTTCTTCACAGTGAAGACTCTTCTTTTAAAACCTTTGTAAATAGCTAGGTTGTGAGCTGTGACGAGTAAATCATCACTGTTACTGAACAGCCAAATTTTGGCCTCTATTTACAGTAGTATTAATGTGATTTACTAATTTAAGATAATTGTAAATAGCTGTAGTTGTTTCTCTGTTTAATACATTTTAAACACAAATGTAATGTTTGTTTTGCCTCTTAATGGGAGATGAAAATGTATTTCCTCTTCAGTTTGCATTTTTAAAAATATTATTCTGCATTTACATTTTTTATGTGGGAAAAAATCCTAGCGAGCATTTCTCTTGTGGCAGTGTTTCTTTATTGTTAGTATACATACATAGATCTTTATGTAATTTAATCAGTTTGGATGCAGTATTTTATTTTGTGGTTTTCCACATAATGTGTAAGAAAGAGATTTTTGTGTTTGTAAATCCTTGTGTTCTTAATTAGCTCTTTTGTAAATATATGTCAGTTGATGGAGAGTTAATAACATTAGAAGGCCAGGAAGAGATGTGTAGTTTTGTCAGGCTCATTATCACAATGGGAAGATTAACTCAAAGCATACAAGAGCCAACAATAGTGATTTGGGAGTATTGTATATGATATATTTTCTTTTGTTAGTGATAAGCACTGTGTATAAACTGCAGCTGCAGCTAAGGGCATTCTTATTCTTTGGTACAGAGTTTTCCCAGCTGTTAATTAACTTCTGAGAAAGGGAGTTGCTTAACTTTAATAATTTCTTGCAGTAGAATCCTGTCTTTCTCCATCTTTTGTTGTACCTGTTTGTTGATGAGGTAGACAAGTCTAGTCATTGCAGGGTCATTTAGTGGAACTTTAGTTGGCAGGAGAAAGACCTGTAAAGAAAAAAATGTTTCTTGAGTTCTTGATTAAGCTTTTTAGGAGGAAGGAGTGTTCATATTTTATTCTTTTACTCAATCCAAGCTGTTATTATTGTTATTATTCAACTTGTTTGCCAAAACTTGGAGTCCATAGTAAATTCTGTTAGGGCAGTATTTGAGGTCTTTGCCATCTTGGAGAGTCTCTTCCAGTTAAGGGATTGACAATACATATGTTTTAGGAGTTGTGAACCAAGTTTTCATAATTTCTATTTACAGGTCTTTTTTTCTTCCCCTCAGCTCTTTTTTTTTTCTTCTTTTCCCTTCAGCTCTTGTGAGGTGATTTTCTTCTTCTTTGAAATCTTCATGCATAATAATTTCCTGTTTTCAAGTCCTTGCTTCTAAATCTTACTGTTAGTAAAGAATCTGCCTGCAGTGCAGGAGACCTGGGTTTGGTCCCTGGGTCAGGAAGATACCCTGGAGAGGGAAATGGCAACCGACTCCAGTATTATTGCCTGGAAAATGCCATGGACAGAAGAGCCTGGCAGGCTACAGTCCTTGGGGCCAAAAGAGTCTGATGCAACTTAGTGACTAAAGCACCCAACCCTTCAGTTTCCGTTTATAGATTATTTCTTGAGAGAACCCTTCCTTGTGCCTACGATTAGTAACCTTTACTTCTATAAGTATTCTTTACTTTTCCTCTATATCATGCAGTATATCATGTATTTGTGTGATTTTATATTAGTGTATGTTTTTTCACTGCACTATAAACTTTACAAAATAAGACTTTTATTCTTATGGTATTCCCGAGGCCTGACCAAGTGTCTGAGTATCTATATATAGTGGATACTCAGTAAATAATTGTTGAATGAATGAGGCTTTGGCATTGGTATTCCAAACTTGTGGATTGAAAAAAATAAGTGAATATTTTAGTTTGTATTAAGTCCTATTTTGAATATGGTTTTATGTTGATATGCTGGAAAATAGTCACTAAAATTTATTCATCTTTCTATATTATAAATTCAGAATGACCCAGACAATGGGCTGTCTTCCTAGTGTTTTCCACCTCTTTCTTAGTTTATGGTGGGGATGGACTACATCATCTTGTCTTGATACTTGCTTACTAGTCACTTAAGTATTTGATTTTTTTGAATGGTTGTATATATAATTATTTTTTTCTTGCTTATACTTAGTCTGGGAGAATTGTATTCTTTTTCATTGTATAGGGCTTACTTCCTCTAGACTACAAACGTTAACTAACAAGCTAAGTACTGTCTAGTGGAACTTGATGTGGTGATGAGAATGTTGTGTATCTCTGCTGTCCTATTCCAGTTTGACAGAGGAACTAAATTTTAATTAAGTAGACTTAGATTATTGATTGTAACAACCATTCCATACAACCGCCAACCCTTGACTTATGTACCCCTGACTTTTTTTTTTTTTTTTTGAAGTCGCTCAGTTGTGTCCGACTCTTTGCGACCCATGGACTGTAGCCCACCAAGCTCCTCCGTCCATGGGATTCTCCAGGCAAGAATACTGGAGTGGGTTGCCATTTTCTTCTCCAACCCCTGACTCTTTTAAACATTTTTTTGAGTAGATAATAAACTCATGTATTACTCAAACTCAGGAGTCAAATATCATCAAAAAGAAAAAACTATATAGCTGTCTCACTTCTGTCCCTTCCAATTCTGATCCCCATAGGAAACTATTTTTATTTGTATTTATTTCTTTCCATTGTTTGTGCGTATACAAAAATTAAGAATGTTTTATATCTCCCCTATTTGACAGTAGTTTGTTTTATATTTATATAATCTTTTGCCGCTTGCTGGTTTTACTTACAGTATCCTGAAGGGTTCTCCATTTTAGTACATATAATTTTTTCTCATTCATTTTTATAGAAATATGTAGTTTAGTTGTTTTGATAGATCATAGTTTTCTTAATCAAACTTGGGCTTTTAAATAAATAACCTGTAACAGCTGCTTCTCATTGGAAGGAGATCAAAGTTGGATACATAACAAGTATTATATATCATGAAAAATGCCAAATTTTCACAAGCTATACATATGTTTTTACTAGCACTAAAGTTATTTCTAACCTTTTACTGTTAATATTTTTTCAGTGAAAAAAAACTTTATGTATCATTTTATATTTGTGCATATGTATCTGTATCATATAGGATTGCTGGTTTAGGTAATTTAGGTAGCTATTGTCAGATTCTCTTCCATTTAGGTTGTATCATTTTGCAATGTACGAGAGTGATTATTTCCCTGCACCTTTGTCAACAGAATGTATTTGCAAATTTTTGTATTTTTGCCAGCTTCTTGAGTGAGAAATGGAATATAAATGTAGTTTTAATTTGCATTTCTCATGTGTTTAAGCAAGGTTTATTAAATTTCATATTTTTTTCTTTTGTGTTGTTGATCTTTTTCTTCTCAGTTTCTAGGAGTTTTTTATATAACAGGAAGTTTAGCCTTTGTCCATGATATGAGTTGCAGATTTTTTCCCCATACTTTGTTTATTAGGCCTCCCCTCCTTTCCCCTTCTCTTTCTTCTGAATTTTGAGTCATAGTAAAACCTTCCACATTCATATTTCCAGAGTTATAAATAATTCACCCAGGTGTCCTTTCACTGTTTTATATAAGATTTCATTTTTAAGTCTTAGGGCCATTTGAAGATTATTTTGATCAATGGCAACCCACTCCAGGCAAGTGTTCTTGCCTGGAGAATCCCAGGGACGGGGAGCCTGGTGGGCTGCCATCTCTGGGGTTGCACAGAGTCAGACACAACTGAAGCGACTTAGTAGTAGTAGTATAGTGTTAGTTGTAGGACCAGTGTAATATTTTCTCCCATGGCTACCCATTTGTTCCAGCATCATTTATTTAAAAGTTTATATTTACCCCCGCTGGATTGAAATGACACTTTTTGACAAATAAATTCCCATATATTTGGGTCTGTTCTGGATATTGAATTTTGTTTCATTAATTTGTCCATTTAAGAACCAACTTGATGGCTTTTATTAATACCTGCTGAAGTTTTTTAGTATGCCCTAACATCTAATGTAGTTATTCTCTGCTTCTCAGTTTTTGAGTTTTTTTTCTTAAAAAAAAAAGATGATTCTTGTTTGTCTACACACATAGACTTTAGAATCAATTTAGAGTCTGAGAAAGTATTTTGGTATTGGGTACAGCCTCTAAATAAGTGCAATTGGCTCTCCATAATCTCAGGTTCTGCATCTGTAGATACACAGCAATGACTATACTATATCATTTTATATAAGGGACTAGAGATTGCTTTCAAGTACTGCCTATTTCTGCTTATGCTTTTACAATTGAACTTTAAAATGAATAACTAAAGCTTCTTATTTTATCACTCTCTCACTTTTCAAATTCCTTTTGGTCTGCATTCTGAAGAAATCACTCAGCTGAAATTGTACAGGTTAGTCTAGGCAGAGAATAAAGGATAATAGTTAAGAGCTCAAGCTCTGGAGACCTTTGAGGTTCTAGTCCCAGCACTTGATTTCCTGGACAAGTCATTTATTCCTTCTGTATTTCGTTTCCTGTTATCTCTAAAATAGGGATATAATGGCACCTACTTTATAGGGTTGTTAAAGAGTAATTGAATAATAATTATATACTGTCAAGTGTGTGAAATAGTAAGATTTTAATAACGTTAGCAGATATTTTTAATAATTTTTACTAAATAGTAAGAGAATATAGCCTTCTAGTTAGACACAATGGTCTTTTCTGATTCTTTCTCTCTGCCCTTACACTGTTGGTGTTCCCTGTTATAATTCTTGTTCCTGCCTTTTATGACTACTGTATTGGCTCTTTTTCTTTGTTAAGGATGGTTATGGTTTAGGTACAGTTCTATATGAAGGCAAGTTGGAATTAGGAATAAAGGAAAATGAAAAAGGATGAGTTTTAAAGATACTTTTACACCTGTTTCTGCTTTCTTTACCTCTTCTTTTGCTGCTTTTATTTTGGATCTTAGAGTTATGATAATACCTATCTTTGGAGACAGCTCTTTGAGTCTCTGATTGCAAAAAGATTTTTTAATGTATATCCTTTCGGTGATTAGTATGTAGCAATCTTATATGAATAAAGAAAAAGGATTGTCCCTATGTGGGAAAAAATATTTATTTGTGATTCCAGAGAATACTCAACAACTATTTAAGTGGGTAACTGATAATGGTAATTAATAAATCATCAGAGAAATGTTGAATTGTTTTGGCTTATCAGTTTGAGAATTATGAACAGAAATGTCTTTGATTTAAATGTTCATAATTATACATCAGAGCACTTTTACTTGTGCTGGGTTGTATTAAAATTGTGTGTTAGCCAGCAGCTTTGAAAGGAGTGTGAGACCTTTTTAAAGGAAGTCTTAGTATAGACATTTTAAGTTTCTTAGATTTTAGAAAGTTGTATTTTAATAATGTATAGAAATGCTGCCCTCTACTGTTGCCTAATTGTTTTACTGTCCTGAAAAAAGTTCAATAACCTATACTAGGATCTCGTTTTTAGAAGTATTAGATTGGAGTATTTATTAGTTTGGAGTATAACTATAAAAAATACTCTGATAACTTAATTGTTAAATTATATTTATTACCTAATGTTAACTCCCATTAAATATGTTCATTTTCATGATTTTTGGCTTTTAGAAAAACTTGGATCTTGGAACAAAAATCTTAGCTTCTTATATTACATAATAGGATTTAAATAGTCACTTGATTTTTGTATGCTGGTCACTTGATTCTGTATGGTGCTATGATTCAGAGCTTGTATAGATGGCTTATAAGCAAACTAAAAAGTTCTACCAGTAAAGATATTTTTCTGAAGTAAAAATTGTTTTGATATTTAATTTGATGTTATTTAATTTGATACGTTACTTAATTGATTTGAAATTTAAATCAGTATTAAATAGGGATGTAAGTCTTCATGTGTTTACCAAAAGGAAGCACTGCCCAAACAGTGATGATAGTGAGCAAAATTTTAACCTCTAGACTACAGGTTTTTCACTGTAAAATGAAGGGATTACAAGAGATCATTTTTAAGATTACCTTCAGCTTTGGTTTGCTGAGTACCCTATTGTATATGAAGTAATCTGTATAAGCTAGAAATGGAAAAACAAAGATGGTTAGTGTAGTTCTTGCTCTAAATCGAGACAGCCAGTGGGCCAAATCAGGCCACATTCATTTACTTACTGTCATGGTTCTTTTCATGTTACAGTGTTAGAATTTGAGTAGTTGGTAGCAGAGACCATCTGACCTGCAAAGCTGAAAATATTTACTATCTGGCCCTTTATGGAGAATTTTTTCTGACCCTTGCCCCAGATGAACTTTGGGTCTACTGTTGAAGATAAATATCTAAAAAGATAATTCAGAATGGTTGTTTGCAAAGGGCCTATAAACAAAATGCTGGGAGTTATTTAAATAAAGTTAACATACAATAAAGAAAAATATGCTTTCATCATCACAGTTCTCAGTTTAGTAGTATGCAAACACCTTCCATTAATTCCTAGAGATTCCTGTTTATCAGACATTAGCATGTATCTGGCTTCACAACCTTATTATCATTGTTGTTATGACTTTCTTTTTGTAAAACTCACAAATCTATGTAGGCATTTTGGTGTTTCTTTAATAACCATGACCACTACCTATATAAAAATATAAAACATTTTCAGTACTTCAGAGGACTCCCTTCCTAAATGTTCTTCCTAAAAGAACATTATGCCTTCCTCAGTGGTAATCATTTTTCTGACCTTTTTTACTGTAGATTAGTTTTGAGCTTCTTATAAATGTAGTCATACAGTGTATATGATCACTTTTGGTTTCTTTTCCTGAGCATGTGTGTCACTGAATGTGTCAGTAAATTTTCCCTTTTTATTGCTGTGTTGTATATTATGACCAACCTAGATAGTATATTCAAAAGCAGAGACATTACTTTGCCGACTAAGGTCCATCTAGTCAAGGCTATGGTTTTTCCAGTGGTCATGTATGNCATGTATGGACGTGAGAGTTGGATTGTGAAGAAGGCTGAGCGCCGAAGAATTGATGCTTTTGAACTGTGGTGTTGGAGAAGACTCTTGAGAGTCCCTTGGACTGCAAGGAGATCCAACCAGTCCATTGTGAAGGAGATCAGCCCTGGGATTTCTTTGGAAGGAATGATGCTAAAGCTGAAACTCCAGTACTTTGGCCACGTCATGGGAAGAGCTGACTCATTGGAAAAGACTCTGATGCTGGGAGGGATTGGGGGCAGGAGGAGAAGGGGACGACAGAGGATGAGATGGCTGGATGGCATCACTGACTCGATGGACGTGAGTCTGAGTGAACTCCAGGAGTTGGTGAGGGACAGGAAGGCCTGGCGTGCTGCGATTCATGGGGTCGCAAAGAGTCGGACACGACTGAGCGACTGAACTGAACTGAACTGATTCTTATTCATGAATATACCACACCTTTATCCTGCTATTGTTAGAATTTGTGTTGTTTCCAGTTAGGGACTGTAAAGAGTAAAACTGCTTTGAACTTTTTTGTAGAAGTCTTTTGTGGACATAAGCACTTATTTCTCTTGGGCACATTTTCCTGGGAGGTGGAGTTTAAATTCATCTTGGAGATCCGTACCAGAAAGTGTTTGTTTAATTAGATGGGAAGGAGGGATCAAAGACACATTTTCACCTACTTACTAAGTTTGATTTGTCCACTGCTCCATTTCAAAGTGGTATCTTTACATTTCTTCATGAACCCTGTGACTGAAAAAGCCTATCTTTTGACTAAATAGATTTTTTTTTTCCTCATACCTACTTTTGTTGATGTTTTGTATTTAGAGGTCTTTGCTAAGAAATCTAATAACAGGTTGAAGGAAAAAGTGCTGTCATTAATTAGTAGCCGATGCCATGGCTGAGGGATTGGAGAAAGTGGGAGGACCTGGCAGCACAGTAGGATCATTTGTATTTAATTTGTATATGTTTAAAGTTGCCATTTTAAATGCCTTTTCTTCTAGTTCTGACATCTGTGTCTTCTCTGGTTCTGCTGTGGATCTACTTTTATTAATCTTCTCTTATTCATGTTTTTTTGATTTTTGCCGTATCTTGAATTTGTTTGGTTTGCGCTTTAAGTGATGATGAAAGAACCATTGAGATTGAACCTATGTTACTTTCCTTGTAAGAAGCTAGAAGGAAACTAATCAATTAGGAGTTGTTTGTTTAGAGCTGGGTTGCTACATTAGTTACTTTCAGCTCACTTCAGTTTTCAGGTATCATCTGGATGATACTAGTTCTGTAACTTTCATAGGTCCATTCCACCACCACAACTTTAAGATATAAGAAATGTTACACGGTAACGGTAGAAATATTTCACTGCTTCTCCAACTCAGTTTCCAGCTTCCTGCATTTCAGTAGTACTGTCAGTAAATGTCTCATGAGGGTGAGCCAATGTGTGGGGACAGCAGGCTCTCCATTTTAGGATCCTGCAGATTCCAACTTGACATGCCAGCCATATATGATTAAAAACCCCACTGCTTATCCCAGCAGAGTTCCTTAACCTAGACCAGGCCCAATCCTTTGCCCACCTGGGTAAAAATTTGCTAAATATTCCATTTAGGTAAGCATCTGCCTTTTTAAGAAAAGGGTCATCTCTTTGGATTCTTTATAGACTAATTTGTGTTAAAAAAATTTCCATTTATTTTTAAAAAACTTTCTGTAATGTAGATTCATGTACATTTGGTAAAAAACCAACCAAACAAACAAAACAGAGATGTCACGTGCAGTTTACTCAATTTTCTCCAAAGTTAACTATAGTACAGTGTCACTAGCGAGGATGTTAACATTAATACAGTCAAGATCCAGGATATTTCCATCACTGCAGAGATCCCTTAGACTGCTTTTTTCTAGCAACACCTACTTTTCCTTCCACCCCACTCCTCCTTATTTCACAGGAACTACCCATCAATATGGGAATACCAGACCACCTGACCTGCCTCTTGAGAAATCTGTATGCAGGTCAGGAAGCAACAGTTAGAACTGGACATGGAACAACAGACTGGTTCCAAATAGGAAAAAGAGTGCGTCAAGGCTACATATTGTCACCCTGCTTATTTAACTTCTATGCAGAGTACATCATGAGAAACGCTGAGCTGGAGGAAGCACAAGCTGGAATCAAGATTGCCGGGAGAAATATCAATAACCTCAGATATGCAGATGACACCACCCTTATGGCAGAAAGTGAAGAGGAACTAAAATGCCTCTTGATGAAAGTGAAAGAGGAGAGTGAAAAAGTTGGCTTAAAGCTCAACATTTAGAAAATGAAGATTATGGCATCTGGTCCCATCACTTCATGGGAAATAGATGGGGAAACAGTGGAAATAGTGTCAGACTTTTATTTTTTGGGATTCCAATATCACTGCAGATGGTGACTGCAGCCATGAAATTAAAAGATGCTTACTCCTTGGAAGAAAAGTTATGACCAACCTAGATAGTATATTCAAAAGCAGAGACATTACTTTGCCGACTAAGGTCCATCTAGTCAAGGCTCTGGTTTTTCCTGTGGTCATGTATGGATGTGAGAGTTGGACTGTGAAGATGGCTGAGCGCCGAAGAATTGATGCTTTTGAACTGTGGTGTTGGAGAAGACTCTTGAGAGTCCCTTGGACTGCAAGGAGATCCAACCAGTCCATTGTGCAGGAGATCAGCCCTGGCATTTCTTTGGAAGGAATGATGCTAAAGCCCAAACTCTAGTACTTTGGCCACCTCATGCGAAGAGCTGACTCGTTGGAAAAGACTCTAATGCTGGGAGGGATTGGGGGCAGGAGGAGAAGAGGATGACCGAGGATGAGATGGCTGGATGGCATCACTGACTCAATGGATGTGAGTCTGAGTGAACTCCAGGAGTTGGTGATGGACAGGGAGGCTTGGCGTGCTGCGATTCATGGGGTCGAAAAGAGTTGGACACGACTGAGCAACTGAACTGAATCCATCAATATTCCATTTCTATAATTTTGTCATTTTAAGAGTTTTATATAACTTGAGAATCATAAGTATGTAACCTTAATTCAGTGTAATTTTTTGGAGATTCACCTGGAAAATGGTTGTTGTTTATATTAGTATTTTGGTTTTTTGTTGTTGCTGGGTACTATTCCATGATATGGCTGTACCAATGATAACTATTCACCTGTCAAAGGACATCTGACTTTTCCAGGTTTTGGCCAATAGAAATAAACCTTCCATTAAACATTTGTGTGCAGTTTTTATATGAACCTAAAGTATTTATTTCTTTGGGAAAAGTACCCAGGAATGTAAAGTACTGGGTCATATGGTTGTTGCATGTTTATTTTTTTAAGAAACTGCTGAACTGCTTTCCATTATGGTTGTACCATTTTTGGCATTCTCATCAGCAGTGTGTGATTGATCCAATTATTCTGCACCATTTCGTGCTGTCACTGTTTTTTATTTTAGCCCTTTTCATAGGTATGTAGTGACATCTCATTGTGGTTTTAATTTACATTTCCCTAATGGCAAATGATGTTGAATATCTTTTCATGTCCTTATTTGACATCTGCATATCCTTTTTGTATACCTCTCCATTTCTTTGGCCCATATTCTATAGGATTTCTTACTGAGTTTTGAGAGTTCTTTACATCATCTAGTATACTGGTCCTTTGTCAAATGTCATATACAAATATTTTCTTCCAATTTGTAGCTTGTCATTTCTTCCTCTTATTAGGGCCTTTCACGGAGCAAACTCTTTTAATTTTAATGAAGTCCTATCTATTGATTTTTCTTTTCATGAGTCATGCTTTTTGTGGCAAATCTTTTTATATTCATGTGTTTGTTGCTAGTGTATAAAAATATGGTGGAAAAAAAAGATGATTGACTTTTATATTAAAAAATTTTTTTAAATTTATTTTCATGGCTGCACCAGGTTAGTTGCGGCATGTGAGATTTAGTTCCCTGACCAGGGATCAGACTCAGGCCCCCTGCACTGGGAGCACAGTCTTAGCCACAATACCACCAGGGAAGTTCTGATTCTTTTGTATTTTTGTGTTGTACTCTGTGCCCTTGCTGAACTCACTATTTGTTGTATGTTCTTTGAGATTCTTTTAATGTAGACAGTCTTGAGGATTGGGAGTTTTATTTCTTCTTTTCTAATTTCTTTGCCTTTATTTTCTTTCATTTGCCTTATTGCACTGGCTAGAACTTCCAGCATCTTCAAGATACAACCATAATGCTTCTTCTTATCAACGCTGTTAACATCCTTGTGTAATTCATCATCATTTCTAACTTGGACACAAGTTCCTAGTAGTTGATATCTCTTTTGTCTGTTGCTTACATATATAATCCATTCTTCACATAAACCGGAATGGGAAAAAAAATAGCAAAATCGGAGTATCATCTCTTCCTTAAAAGTCCTCTGAATGGCTCATAATTCCAGTTAGAATAAAATCCAGTTAGAATATGCTCATTTGAAATATTAGATCCTACATCAGCTAGAGCCCGGCTGCCTTTCTGATTTAAGCTACTCTCCTGGTTTAAGTCTTCTCTAGTTATACAAGCCTTCTTTCAGATCCTAAAATTCCAGCACTTTTGGATCAGGTACTCCTACTGCCTAAAAGTCCCTCTCCTTGATTTTTCGTGTCAACTTTCTTAAAATCTTTTAGGTTTCAACCTGAATGAATCATCTCAAAGAGGCCTTATCTAAGTTAAATCTTCTCTGTTGCCCCTTGACCACACTGTTTTCTTTTTAGTGCTTATCACTCTATAATTGTTTACTTTGTTTAGATTACAAATCTATATGGAAAATAAAATTAATAGATTAGAAATCTTATATAAATAAAAATCTAATACAATTTTCAGTGTGATATTTAAAAAATATAATTTGGGGATTAGACACATGACTTTGAATGTCCTGTTTGATGGGCGCATTTAGACAGTTTACATTTAATATAATTATCAGTGTGTTCAGTTCTGTTCAGTCGCTCAGTTGTGTCCGACTCTTTGCGACCCCATGAATCGCAGCACACCAGGTCTCCCTGTCCATCACCAACTTCCGGAGTTCACTCAGACTCAATGTCCATCGAGTCTGTGATGCCATCCAGCCATCTCATCCTCTGTCGTCCCCTTCTCCTCCTGCCTCCAATCCCTTCCAGCATCAGAGTCTTTTCCAATGAGTCAGCTCTTCCCATGACGTGGCCAAAGTACTGGAGTTTCGGCTTTAGCATCATTCCTTCCAAAGAAATCCCAGGGCTGATCTCCTTCACAATGGACTGGTTGGATCTCCTTGCAGTCCAAGGGACTCTCAAGAGTCTTCTCCAACACCACAGTTCAAAAGCATCAATTCTTTGGCGCTCAGCCTTCTTCACAGTCCAACTCTCACATCCATACATGACCACTGGAAAAACCATAGCCTTGACTAGATGTACCTTAGTCAGCAAAGTAATGTCTCTGCTTTTGAATATACTATCTAGGTTGGTCATAACTTTTCTTCCAAGGAGTAAGCGTCTTTTAATTTCATGGCTGCAATCACCATCTGCAGTGAATTTGGAGCCCTCCAAAATAAAGTCAGACACTGTTTCCACTGTTTCCCCATCTATTTGCCATGAAGTGATGGGGCTGGATGCCATGATCTTAGTTTTCTGAACGTTGAGCTTTATTAAGGCGAACTTTTGCTCTCTCCACTTTTACTTTCATTAAGTGGCGTTTTAGTTCCTCTTCACTTTCTGCCATAAGGGTGGTGTCATCTGCATATCTGAGGTTATTGATATATCTCCTGGCAATCTTGATTCCAGCTTGTGTTTCTTCCAGTCCAGCGTTTCTCATGATGTACTCTGCATGTAAGTTAGACAACCAGGGTGACAATATACAGCCTTGACGTACTCCTTTTCCTATTTGGAACCAGTCTGTTGTTCCATGTCCAGTTCTAACTGCTGCTTCCTGACCTGCATACAGATGTCTCAAGAAGCAGGTCAGGAGGTCTGGTATTCCCATCTGTGTCAGAATTTTCCACAGCTTCTTGTGATCCACACAGTCAAAGGCTTTGGCATAGTCAGTAGAGCAGAAATAGATGTTTTTCTGGAACTCTCTTGCTTTTTCCATGATCCAGCGGATGTTGGCAATTTGATCTCTGGTTCCTCTGCCTTTTCTAAAACCAGCTTGAACATCAGGAAGTGTAGCTGGGTGTAAATCTGTCATTTGTCTGTTTGTTTAGTATTTGTCCCATCTAGTCTTTGTTTTTTCCTTTTACCACCTTGCTTTGCTGTAATTGAGTGTCTTTTATAATTCCATTTTATCTTCAGCTATCAGTTTATTAGCTGTACTTTTTTTTGCTTAGACGCTTAGTCATGTAGTCATGTCCAACTCTTTGCAACCCCGTGGACTGTAGCCTGCCAGGCTCCTCTGTCCATGGGATTCTCCAGGCAAGAATACTGGAGTGGGCAGCCATTCTCTTCTCCAGGGGATCTTCCTGACCTAGGGATCAAAACCGGGTCTCCCACATTGTAGGTAGACTCTTCACTGTCTGAGCCACCAGAGAAGCCCAGTTATTAGCTACACCTCTTTGTTTTAGTTGTTGTTCTAGGTACCAGAGTCTAAGACTCATTATACATGCATCTTAAGTTATCATAGTTTACCTTCAAATATTTTAGCACTTGGCATATAACATTAAAACCTTGCAACACTGCACCTCCATTTCCTCTTCCCTTCCTTTGTGCTGCTGTTATCATACATCTTCAACATGTATCATAAACCCTATAAGCTATTTATTATTTTTCTTTAAACAGAACATTATCTTTTTCTTTTTAAATTAATAGACAATATTTTAGAGCAGCTTAAGGTTTACAGAAAAATTGAGAAAATGCATAGAGTTCCAGTTAATGAGCCAATATTGATACAGTATTAACTAATGTCCAGTGTTTGCATTTTTAGGGCTCGCTGTGCATGCTATATATTCTGTGGATTTTGAAAATATATAATGACATTTGTTGCTGCTGCTGCTAGGTTGCTTCAGTCGTGTCCGACTCTGTGCCACCCCAGAGACAGCAGCCCACCGGCCTCCCCTGCCCCTGGGATTCTCCAGGCAAGAATACTGGAGTGGGTTGCCATTTCCTTCTACAGTGCATGAAAGCGAGAAGTGAAAGTGAAGTCGCTCAGTCTTGTCTGACTCTTAGTGACCCCATAGACTGCAGCCTTCCAGGCTCCTCTGTCCATGGGATTTTCCAGGCAAGAGTACTGGAGTGGAGTGCCATTGCCTTCTCCAATAATGACATTTATCTACCATTATATTATCATACAGAATAGTTGTATTTCCTTAAAAATCCCCAGTGCCCCACCTGTTCATCTTTCCTTCCCCCTGTGCACCCCTGACAGCTGTTGATCTTTTTCTGCCTCTGTAGTTTTGCCTTTTCTTTTTTATTACCATAAGCAGTATCATTTTAGCAGGGCTACATTTCTTTCTTGTACTCACACTGGGGTTATGGAGATGGTACTAGGTTTCCTTTTAGAACTTTTTTTATAAGTAATACTCATATGCAGAAAGCAAAGTGTGATAGTTATTTGATGCTCCTTTAGTTACACTGTCACAGTCTCTGTTTTGGCCATGTACATTGAGGTTTCATGATATTGTTTGCAGCATACAGATTTGCCCGATTTTTTGAAATCATATATCGTCACAGTAGAATTGGTTCTTCTTTTTTGATTGTCTCTTTTCAACAGTGAAAGCAGTTGAAATTATGTAGTTAATTGAAGTCAGTCAGGATAGTGTGGTTTGGTCAAGAATGAATATAGATTTGATTTAACGTTAGTTTTAATTATTCAGCATCTTATTTGACAGCATTTTAATATTCTTAATTATAGCAATAATCAGTTTATTTCCAGTTTTATTGAGATATAATAGACATGCAGTACTATATAAGTTATAATTGCATAGTGAGGCTTCCCTGGTAGCTCAGCTGGTAAAGAATCTGCCTGCAACACAGGAGATGCCAGTTCGATCCCCTGTAGAAGGAATAGGCTACACACTCCAGTATTCTTGGTTTTCCTGGTAGCTTAGATGGTAAAGAATCTGCCAGCAGTGCAGGAGACCTGGGTTGGGAAGATTCCCTCGAGGAGGGTAGGACAACCCACTCCAGTATTCTTGCCTGGAGAATCCCTATGGATAAAGGAGCCTGGTAGGCTACAGTTCATTGGGTCACAAAGAGTTGGACACGACTGAGTGACTGAGCACAGCACAGGATAGGGACGTCCCTGGTGGAGGCATGGTTAAGAATCCACCTGCCAGTGTGGGGCACACTGGTTTGATCCTTGGTTTGGGAAGATTCCACATGCTGCAGGACAATTAAGCCTGTGTGCCACAACTACTGAGCCTATGCACTCTAGGGCCTGTGCTCCACAACAAGAGAAGCCAGCGCAGTAAGAATCCCATGCGCTGCAGCTGGAGAGCAGTCCCCGCTTGCTCCAATTAGAGAACACCTACATGGGGCAGTGAAGGCCTGGTGCAAATATAAATAAATAAAATTTTTAAAAAAAGTTTCCACCATAATGATTTGACTTCCATGTATCAAGAAATTATTATCACAGTAAGGATAGTGAATATCCATCATCTTGTATAGATAGAAAATTAAAAAAAATGTTTTCTGTGAGATGATAACTCTTAGGATTTACTCCTACTCTCTGAACAATTTTCATGTATCACAGCACTGTTAATTATATTAGTCATTTTGTACATTACATCCCTGCTGCCGCTGCTAAGTCGCTTTAGTCGTGTCCGACTCTGCGACCCCATAGACGGCAGCCCACCAGGCTCCGCTGTCCCTGGGATTCTCCAGGCAAGAACACTGGAGTGGGTTGCCATTTCCTTCTCCAATGCATGAAAGTGAAAAGTGAAAGTGAAGTCGCTCAGTTGTGTCCGACTCTTTGCGACCCCACGGACTGCAGCCTACCAGGCTCTTCCGTCCATGGGACTTGCCAGGCAAGAGTACTGGAGTGGGTTGCCACATTACATCCTTAGTACTTATTTATCCTTTAACTGGAAGTATATTCCTTTTGACCACCTTCAACTAATTACCCCTCCTCCACAACTGACCCCCCGATGCCCTGTCCAGCTCTGGTAACCACAAATCTGATCTTTTTGTATGAATGAATTTGTTTTGAAGTGTAATTGATCTACAACACTATGTTAGTTCTTGGTGCATATTATAACGTAGTGATTTGATATTCTGTATGTTACAGAATGATCACCACATAAGTCTAGTTATCTATCACCAGAGATGGTACATTATTATTGACTATATTCCTCTCTGAATATATTTCATCCCCATGTCTCACTCATTTTGTAACTGCAGGTTGGTGTGTTTTAATCTTACTTACCTATCTCATTCACCCCTATCACTATCCTCCGGTCTGGCAACTACTTGTTCATTTTCTAAATGAAACATTGTTCTGTTTCTGTTATGTTTGTTCATTTGATTTTGGGTTTCCACATATAGGTGAAATTGTATGGTATTTATCTTTCGCTCTCTGACTTATATCACCTAACATATTCCCTTCTAGCTCTGTCCATCTTAATGCAAATGGCAAGATTTCATTCTTTTTTTATGGCTGAGTAGTATTTCAGCAAACACACACACACCTCTTTATCTATTCATCTATCAGTGGGCACTTAAGTAGCTTATATATCTTGGCTATTGTAAATAATTCTCTGGCAAACATTGCAATATGTGTATCTTTTCAAATTAGTGTTTTTGTTATCTTTGGGAAAATAATAACCAGAAGTGGAATCTATGGTGGCTGCACCAATTTACATTCCCACCAACAGTGTACTAGGGTTCTCTTTTCTCTACATTCTCATCAACACTTGTTTGCTGTTTTGATATGTGTCAAGTGATAACTTAATGTGGTTTTGAATTATATTTCTCTGATGTAGAGCATCTTTTCATGTATCCGTTGGCCATCTGTGTGTCTTCCCTACTCATTTTTAATCTGGTTGTTTGTTTTCTTGAAGTTGAGTTGTATGAGTTTTTTTGTTGTATTTTGGATCACAGCCCCTTATTGAATATATCATTTGCAAATATCTTCTTCCATTCAGTAGATGGTCTTTTTGTTTTCTTGATAGTTTCCTTTGTAGTGCCAAAGCCTTTTAGTTTGATGTAGTCCAATTTGTTTATTTTTGCTTTTGTTTCCCTTGCTTGAGGAGACATATTCAAAAAACTATTGCTAAGACTGAGGTCAGAGATTGTATTGCCTATGGTTTCTTCTATGCTTTCAGGTTTTATATGTAAGTCTTCTGTCCATTTTGAGTTTATGTTTGTATATGGTGTTAGAATGTAGACCAATTTGATTCTTTTGTATGTAGCTATTGAGTTTTCCCAACATCATTTATTGAAAAGGGTGTCTTCCTACTGTATATTTTTGTCTTCTTTGTCTTAGATAGATTGACCATGTAAGTGTGGGATCATATCTGGGCTCTTTATTCTGTTTTTATTGATCATTGTGTCTGTTTTGGTGCCTGTACCATACTGTTTTGATTAATGTAGCTTTGCTATGTAGTTTGAAATCAGGGAATGTAATTTATCTCCGGGTTTGTCCTTTCTTCTTAAGATTGCTTTGACTGTTTGGGTTTTTGTTTTATATATATATATACCTTATTGTTAAAGTTTTTGAATTATTTGTTCCAGCCCCTTGAAAACTGCCATTGGATAGGGACTGTACTGACTCTGTAGATTGGCTTGTGTAGTATGGTCATTTCATCAGTGTTGAGTCTTCCAGGCCATGAGCATGATACACTTTTCCTTCTCTTTTGTGATCTTCAGTTTTTTTCATTAGTGTTAGTTTTCCAAGTACGGATCTTTTGCCTCCTTAGTTAGATTTATTACTAGGTATTTTATTCTTTTTGATATGATTATAAGTGGAATTGTTTTCTTAACTTTTGTTTCTGATAGTTCATTGTTAGTATGTAGAAACACAACAGATGTCTGTATGTTAATTTTGTATCCTTAAGCTTTACCAAATTCTTTGATGAGCTTTCATAATTTTTTGGTGAGAGAGATATATATATATATATATATCATGTCACCTGCAAACAGTAAAGAGTGGCAGTTTTACTTCTTCCTTTACAATTAGGATTCCTTTTATATGCTTTTCTTGTCTGATTGCTATGGCTAGGATGAAAGTGGCAATGGTGGACTTTTTCTCTTATTTCTGATCTTAGAGGAAAAGCTTTTCATTGATGATTATATTATATGTGGGCTTGTCATATATATGGCCTTTATCATGTTGAGATATGTTACCTCCATACTCACTTTGTTGAGAGTTTTGTTATAATGTTGAATTTTTCAAAAGCTTTCTCTATATCTGTTGAGATGATCATATGAATTTTATTCTTCAGTTTGTTAATATTGTGTATTATGTTGACTGACTGCTGGATATTGAACTATACTTGTGTTTCTGGGATGAATCCCACTTGATCATATAAGATCCTTCTAATGTAACACTGAATTCAGTTTGTTGATATTTTGTTGAGGGTTTTATACCTATGTTCATAAGTGATATTGGCATGTAATTTTCTCTTTTTTTTGTTGTGTCTTTGCCTGGTTTAGTTATTAGGGTAGTGCTTACTGTATAGAATGAGTTCAGAAGCATTTCTTGCTCTTCATTTTTTTAGACTATTTTGAGAAGAATAAGCATTAATTCTCCTTTTAAATTTGGTAGAATTCATATGCGAAGCTGTCTGATCCTGCACTTGTATTTGTTGGGTGTTTTTAAAATTACTGATGTAGTTTAATTACTGGTAATTATTCTGTTACTCTGTTCATATTCTCTTTCTTCTTCATTCAGTCTTGGAGATTGTTCATATCTATGAATTTATTATTTCTTCTAGGTTTTTTATTTTGTTGGCATATAAAATATGCCAATATAGTAGTCTCTTATTGCTTATATTTTTGTGATTTGATTATAACTTTTCTCATTTTATTTATTTGAATTCTCTTTTCTGTGATGAATCTGGCCAAAGTTTATCTATTTTATCTTTTCAAAGAGCCAGCTTTTGGTTACATTATGTTCTCTGTTTTCTTTTTGTCTATACTTCATTTATTTCTACCGTGATCTTTACTGTTTCTTTCCTTCTTCTAACTTTTTGGTACTTTTATCTGTAGGATTACGTTGTTTGAGGTTTTACTTGTTTCCTGAGATAGGCTTGTATCACTATAAACTTTCCCGTTAGAAATGCTTTTGTTGTGTCCCATAGATTTTGGATCATTGTGTTTCTCTTTTGATTTGTGTTGGATTGTTGTGTTTCCTGTTTTCATTTGTGTCCAGGCATTTTTATTTCCTCTTCCATTTCTTCAGTGACCAATTGGTTGGTTAGTAGCATATTGTTTAGCCTCCACGTATGTATGGTTTTTCCAGTTCTTTATCTTATAGTTGATTTCTAGTCTCATAGCATTGTGACTGGAAAAGATGCTTGGTATTATTTCAGTCTTCTTAGGTTTGCTGAGACTCATTTTGTGCCCTTGCATGTCATCTGTCTTGAAGAATGTTCCATGTGCACTTCAAAAGATGTGTGTTCTGTTGCTTTGGGGTGGAATGTTCTTTGTAAGTCTGCCTGATTTAATGTGTTTAATGCCAGGGTTTCCTTATTGATTTTCTGTCCGGATGACCAGTCCATTGATGTAATTGTGGTGGTAAAGACACCTACCACTATTCTGTTACTGTTAGTTTTTTTCTTTGTTTGTTAATATGTCATTTATGTATTTAGGTGCTCCTTTGTTATGTGCATGTATATTACAATTGTCATATCTTCTTGTTGGAAGATTATCGTTACCTATTGCTCTTCTTTGTCCCTTGTTTCAATCTTAAAGTCCATTCTGCCTAGTATAAGTGTTGCTGTCCTAGGTTTCTTTTCATTTCCATTGCATGGAATTCCTTTTTCCATCTCCTCACTTTCCATCTGTATGTGTCTTTAGATCTGAAGTGAATCTCTTGTAGGAAGCATATATAAGTGTCTTGATTTTATATCTTTTCAGCCATTCTGTCTAATGATTGGAGCATTTAGCCTGTTTACATATAAGGTAATTATTGATAGGTATATATTTATTGCCACTTTGTTAATTGTTGGGTTTTTTTGTAAATTAAATATTTGTTTGTTGTGTTGGGTCCTAGTTGTGACATGTGAGATCTTTTGTTGGCAGTGCACAGACTCTCCAGTTGTGGCACGTGGGCTCTCTAGTTGCAGCGTGCAGGCTTCAGTACTTGCAGCATGAGGGCTCTTGAGATGTGGCATGCAGGGTCCCTAGCTGTGGTGTGCAGGCTCTAGAGAGCGCAAGCTCAGTAGTTGTAGCCCATGGGCTAAGTTGCTCTGCAACTTGTTGAATTTACTTCCCTGAGCAGTGATCAAACTTGTGTCTCCTGCATTGGAAGGCAGATTTTCAGTTACTGGACCACCAGGCAAGTACCAAGCTGAAATTATTTTTATATTAAATTTTAAAAAGCTATAACAAAACTTTTCATTGTGACCTACTGTTATTGCATTCTGTTCTTCCAAGATAAAGTAGGCACAAGTCGACAAGTTGTGAAGTTTTCTTATTATTTCATTTCAAATACCATTTATCTGAAACCTGGGGAACCTGCACTGGGAAGATGAATACCCAGAATGTCTGGCTTTGGGGCTTGTGTATGGAAGAGCAGGAGGGCTATTGAAAACAGATTATTAACTAACAGATCCCTTGTCACTGAGCCATCGGGGAAGCCCCTGCTCTTCAAGGGCACAAACAAAATCTCACACATGCCTGTGTGTGTGCTAAGTTGCTTCACTCGTGTCTGACTTTTTGCAACCCTGTCGACTGTAGCTCGCCAGGCTCCTCTGTCCATGGGATTCCTTGGGCAAGAATACTGGAGTGGGTTGCCATTTCTTTCTCTAGGGAATCTTCCCAGTCCAAGAATCAAACCATTTCTTGCATCTCCTGCATTGGCAGGTGCATACTTTACCACTGATGCCACCTGGGAAGCCCAGAGATAGGGGAAGAACTAATTTTTAGACATAATTTTTACCTCATGAAGTTTTTGGATTATATAAGCTAAATACTTGTGTTGTATGATTTTCAAAAAGGAAAGTTATTACTAAGCAAATAAAAGATGAACATGTATCACAGATTGTATTCCATCCACTTATTAAGTGAGAGAACCAGTAAGATGCTAAACCAGCCTAGAGTGCATTTGTGAACCTAGGTATTTATAGGCAGTGTTAACATAGGATTGCTGAGTTAGATAGGAACAGGTTAATATCCAATAAGACCATGAACTTAATCTTTGTAGTTACCTTTTCAACTGGGCAGAAATTATTTACTTCTGTACTGGATAAAAATTTGTAAGTTAAATGTATAACTTAGCTAAATCTGCAAATTTTTTAAATCAATGGCAAATAGTGAAATGAAGCACATACCCTGAAATCAGGATTTTTTTAAACCTCGGCACTGTTGACATTTAAGGTTTGATAATTGTTTGTGGTGGGGTTGTGCATTGTATGACTTTCAGTAACATACTTGACTCCTACTCATAGATGTCTGTGACCTTCCCTTCTCCAGTATAGCAACAAGAATGTTTCCAGACCTTGTTAAATGTTCCCTGGGGGTCGAATTGTCCCTGGTTGAGAACGATTGCCCTAGATATTAAGTGACTTTTGTACCCAAATAACATTGTAGGGATCTGCTGTCTAATTTTCCCCTTTTTCCCATTTTTGGTAATTTTTATTACATGTATAAAGCACTTTGCACACAATGCCTGACATGTAGTTGATAATTATTAAATACTATTACTAAAATGATGACACTATTATTATTTATTATTGCTAACATCATGCAGCTTAAGCAGTTTGAAAGTCATTATTTATTTAATGTACTTCTGATACTGATTTATGAAGTGTCATTAAAAGCAAACAAAAAAATCCTAAGATACTTCAGTGCTTATTTGTCAGATTTACTCAGTTTCAAAACAGTCAAAATTAGGTTTTGGACGTAAAAACCCAAATTCATGTTTCTCACAAATTTTAATAAAAAATATATTGCTTGAACCCATTCATTTCCTTTAAAAATCAGACAAAACCCACTAATAATTCCTCATATTAATTAAAACAATCATAACAGTTTTATTATAGTTGAATATATTACATGTTTACATTTATTGTACAGTCAGCTCTGAGCTAAGCCTTGTTAAGGGCATAGGGTGATTAGATATATTTGAACTTTGCATAGCATTTTATTTAGTGAGACACATGCCAAAATAATGTACTTACTTATATAATTTAGGTGAACAGATGTGCACTTTTTTCATGTACTGAATTTTCATGAAATTGCAGTGCAGAACTGCAGGTAATGATCATTGAGACAAATCCCACATGTGCTCAAAAACTGGAGATGTATTTGGAGACCTACCACTTTTAGCTGATAGTGTAAATAAATAAGTTCTTATAGATGAATGCCAGTATTAAAACTTGTTATACATTTGTGCTTATGGATTTTTAAATTCAAAAGTATGAATATCAAAGTTTTAAAATGGGAAAACATCAGTGGGACCCTTGAAGCACTGCAATGAAATATCTTGAGAATGACAGTTTGATAGGCAAGAATACACAGAAAAACTATACAAAAAAGATCTTCGTGACCCAGATAATCATGATGGTATGATCATTGACCTAGAGCCAGACATTCTGGAATGTGAAGTCCAGTGGGCCTTAGGAAGCATCACTACAAACAAAGCTAGTGGAGGTGATGAATTCCAGTTGAGCTGTTTCAGATCCTAAAAGATGATGCTGTGAAAGTGCTGCACTCAATATGTCAGCAAATTTGGAAAACTCAGCAGTGGCCAGAGGACTGGAAAAGATCAGTTTTCATTCCAATCCTAAGGAAAGTCAATAACCAGAGAGTGCTCAGACTACCACACAATTGCACACATGTCACACGCTAGCAAAGTAACGCTCAAAATTTTCCAAGGCAGTCTTTAACAGTACATGAACCGTGAACTTTCAGATGTTCAAGCTGGATTTAGAAAAGGCAGAAGAACCAGAGATCAAATTGCCAGCATCCACTGGATCATCAAAAAAGCAAGAGACTTCCAGAAAAACATCTATTTCTGCTTTATTGACTATGCCAAAACCTTTGACTGTGTGGATCACAACAAACTGTGGAAAATTCTTCAAGAGATGGGAATACCAGACCACTTTACTTGCCACCTGAGAAATCTGTATACAGATCAAGGAGCAACAGTTAGAACTGGACATGGAACAACAGACTGGTTCCAGATAGGGAAAGGAGTATGTCAAGGTTGTATATTGTCACCCTGCTTATTTGAAGTCTATACGGAGTTCAGTTCAGTAGCTCAGTCATGTCTGACTTTGCGACCCTATGAACCGCAGCACATCAAGCCTCCCCTGTCCATCACCAACTCCTGGAAATCACCCAAACTCATGTGCATCAAGTCGGTGATGCCATCCAGCCGTCTCATTCCCCTTCTCCTCCTGCCCCCAATCCTTCCCAGCATCAGGGTCTTTTCCAATGAGTCAACTCTTCACATGAGGTGGCCACAGTATTGGAGTTTCAGCCACAGCTTCAGTCCTTCCAGTGAACACCCAGGACTGGTCTCCTTTAGGATGGACTGGCTGGATCTCCTTGCAGTCCAAAGGACTCTCAAGAGTCTTCTCTAACACCACAGTTCAAAAGCATCAATTCTTCGGCGCTCAGCTTTCTTCACAGACCAACGCTCACATCCATACATTACCACTGGAAAACCATGGCCTTGACTAGACGGACCTTTGTTGGCAAAGTGATATCTCTGCTTTCGAATATGCTATCTAGGTTGGTCATAACTTTCCTTCCAAGGAGTAAGCATCTTTTAATTTCATGGCTGCAATCACCATCTGCAGTGATTTTGGAGCCTCACAGCATCATCTTTCAGGATTTGAAATAGCTCAACTGGAATTCCATCACCTCCACTAGCCTTGTTCATAGTGATGCTTTCTAAGGCCCACTTGACAGGATGTCTGGCTCTAGGTGAGTGATCACACTATTGTGATTATCTGGGTCGTGAAGATCTTTTTTGTACAGTTCTTCTGTGTATTCTTGCCATCTCCTATACAGAGTACATCATGTGAAATGCCCACCTGGGTGAAGCACAAGCTAGAAGCAAGATTACAGGGAGAAATATCAGTAACCTCAGATACGCAGATGACACCACCCTTACGGCAGAAAGCAAAGAAGAACGAAAGAGCCTCTTGATGAAAGTGAAAGAGGAGAGTGAAAAAGTTGGCTTAAAACTCAATGTTCAGAAAACTAAGATCATGGCAGTTAGTTCTATCACTTCATGGCGAGTAGATGGGGAACAGTGGAAACAGTGAGAGACTGTTTTTCTGGGCTCCCAAGTCACTGCAGATGGTGACTGCAGATATGGAATTAGAAGATGCTTGCTCCTTGGAAGAAAATCTAAGACTAACCTAGACAGCATATTTAAAAGTAGAGATATTACTTTGCCAACAGTTTCCATCTAGTCAGAGCTATGGTTTTTTCTGTAGTCATGTGTGGATGTGAGAGTTGGACTATAAAGAAACCTGAGTGCTGGAGAATAGATGCTGTTGAATTTTGATGTTGGAGAAGACTCTTGAGAGTCTCTTGGATAGCAAGGAGATCCAACCGGTCCATCCTAAAGGAAATAAGTCCTGAATGATCATTGGAAGGACTGATGCTGAAGCTGAAACTCCAGTACTTTGGCCACCTGATGCAAAGAACTGACTCACTGGAAAAGACCCTGATGCTGGGAAAGATTGAAGGCAGGAGGAAAAGGGGATGACAGAGGATGAGATGGTTGGGTGGTACCACCGACTCAGTGGACATGAGTTTGGGTAAGCTCTGGGAGTTGGTGATGGACAGGGAAGCCTGGCGTGCTGCAGTCCATGGGGTTGCAAAGAGTGAGACATGACTGAGTGACTGAACTGAACTGTAGTTCTGCTTTAGTAAATTTGTTTTTAAATATATAGTCTTCCAAGGAGCACACTTTTTCTTTTCTTTGTTACATTTGACACTTGACCTTTCATTTAAGTTTCACAAAGTTCATGTGAATTGTATAATTATCCACCAGGTAATTACTAAAGAGTTAGTTATTTTCTATCCTGTTTTAGAAATGTAACCTGCTGGGGTCCGGCCCCGGTGGATCCAGGGAATTCGAAGTGGGGACGGCATTGGCGAGGAGAGATTTATTTAATTAGAGATACAAAGAGAGATTAGAAAAGAATAGTGTCGTGGAGAAAATAGAGGAGAAAAGAGGCTGAAATTCCTTGGTTTACACAGGAAACCAATAAAGCCCCGAGACAAGGGACTTGCACCGTCTATGTAGGCTGCAGGCGCCCTCCCGGTCTCCTGAGGGAGTGAAGACGCAGAGCATCTTCCTGTTCAGGTCTTAGAAGCCCAGGCACATAAGTAGACACGGCGAGCCTCTGTGCTGCAGATGGAAATTAGCCTGAAAAGGAGAGAAAGAAAAGAAGACATGGGGGAAACCAGTCTTTCCAGGAACTGGTCCATCTCTTTATTTTTCAGGAAAGCTTTTATACTTTAAGTTGTNGCACAATTGCACTCATTTCACATGCTAGTAAAGTAATGCTCAAAATTCTCCAAGCCAGGCTTCAGCAATACATGAACTGTGAGCTTCCAGATGTTCATGCTGGTTTTAGAAAAGGCAGAGGAACCAGAGATCAAATTGCCAACATCCGCTGGATCATGGAAAAAGCAAGAGAGTTCCAGAAAAACATCTATTTCTGCTTTATTGACTATGCCAAAGCCTTTGACTGTGTGGATCACAAGAAACTGTGGAAAATTCTGAAAGAGATGGGAATACCAGACCTCCTGACCTGCTTCTTGAGACATCTGTATGCAGGTCAGGAAGCAACAGTTAGAACTGGACATGGAACAACAGACTGATTCCAAATAGGAAAACGAGTACGTCAAGGCTGTATATTGTCACCCTGCTTATTTAATTTATATGCAGAGTACATCATGAGAAATGCTGGACTAGAGGAAACACTAGCTGGAATCAAGATTGCCGGGAGAAATATCAATAACCTCAGATATGCAGATGACAGCACCCTTATGGCAGAAAGTGAAGAAAAACTAAAGAGCCTCTTGATGAAAGTGAAATAAGAGAGTGAAAAAGATGGTTTAAAGTTCAACATTCAGAAAACTAAGATCATGGCATCCAGTCCCATCACTTCATTGCAAATAGATGGAGAAACAGTGGAAATAGTGTCAGACTTTATTTTGGGGGGCTCCAAAATCACTGCAGATGGTGATTGCAGCCATGAAATTAAAAGATACTTACTCCTTGGAAGGAAAGTTAATGACCAACCTACGTAGCATATTAAAAAGCAGAGACATTACTTTGTCAACAAAATCCATGTAGTCAAGGCTATGGTTTTTCCAGCAGTCATGTATGGATGTGAGAGTTGGACTGTAAAGAAAGCTGAACACTGAAGAACTGATGCTTTTGAACTGTGGTCTTGGAGAAGACTCTTGAGAGTCCCTGGACTGCAAGGAGATTCAACCAGTCCATCCTAAAGGAGATCAGCCCTGGGTGTTCTTTGGAAGGGCTGATGCTGAGGCTGAAACTCCAGTACTGTGGCCACCTGATGCAAAGAGCTGACTCATTTGAAAAGACCCTGGTGCTGGGAAAGATTGAGGGCAGGAGGAGACGGGGACAACAGAGCATGAGATGGTTGGATGGTATCACCGACTTAGTGGACATGAGTTTGGGTGAACTCTGGGAGTTGGTGATGAACAAGGGAGGCCTGGTGCACTGTGGTTCATGGGGTCTCAAAGAGTCAGACAGCGACTGAGAGACTGAACTGAACTGAACTTTGTGTCGCTTACATAAGTAAAGAATTGGTTTGTGTACTGTGCAAGTGTAATAGAATTATTTTTTTAAAGCTGTATATAAAAGATCATTATTCATTAATGAAAATTGTCGACTTGGTCTGTTTTGCTCCTGTGGCAGATTAAATATGCTGAAAAACCACATTGATACGCAGGACTTGAGACGCCTTCTAAAATCTTTTTGATGAGAGAAATTATTGGTGGTAGGGTTTGTGTTTAATATCATAGGCTTTGTGATTTGAGTACTAAATCATGTTAATATTAAATTTTGAAGAGAGGGAAAAAAGCTTTTAAAGAATACAAACAATAAAAGAAACATGACCCTACCCATACCTTACAAGTCAGACAGTGGTTATGTTAGTGATATGATCTATAGAAAAGAAATACATGTAGAGTTTGTCTTAAAAATAAATGGTTTCTTTTTATAAAGTATTAAGTAAGGAAGTGATGTCTTTTTGCCCGATTTCTATAATAAATAGTGTATGATTAAAACGAAGTTAAAAGCAGGAAGAATTTTCTAATTAATACAGTATTATTTTTGAAGTGTGTTTTTGAAGAAAATGTTAGTTTTTATAAGACTGAAACTTCCCAATTGATGATGTGAAGAGGTCTCCAAATTGCTAACTGACTAAAAAACTTATACTGAAAGTAGTTCTTTATCCATTTATTTGAGAATATATTGCTTTTCTGGCCATATAAGGCTTTAATTTCTTCCCATTTTAAACTCTTTGCAGTGTCACAAAAATCTTTATTTTCCTAATGATATTTCAGAACTTTTCTGAAACAGTTTCTCAAACATGGAAAGGTTGTGTAGGAAAAATATGCTGCTTATGGGAACAGATTTTTTTAAAGTTTAAGATTTGTATTGGTCATTAAATTGTACTGGTGTAAAATTCATATTCATGATTTAAATAGCTCAAGTTACATTTTCGTTTTTCCCTCAGTCTTAAGTCTACTGTTTTTACATGTAACATGTGCAACAGAATATGTTAGGAGAAGGGTTTTGAATTTTTTAAATAATATTTTTTAAAGTTAACCACATTAAAAATTTTCCTTTTTTTGTATTTAGGCAAATTAAAGACCTTATGAAATAGTATCTTTTAAGAATGCTGTCGTTATCATAGTATCAATTTTAGAAAAGTGGCATGAAAAAGTGAAAGTGTTAGTTATACAATTGTGTCTGACTCTTTGCAGACCTCATGAACTATAGCCCTCCAGGCTCCTCTGTCCTTGAAATTCTCCTGGTAAGAATACTGGAGTGGGTTGTCTCTTCCTTCTCTAGAGGATCTTCCACACCCAAGGGTTGAACCTGGTCTTCTGCCTTGCAGGCAGATTTTTTACGGTCTGAGCCACCAGGGAAGCCCCATGTCTGGACTTAGACTCTATCACCACCAACCCCCATCGCTCCCTTCAACCACTTTAGATCCTGTGGTTCACAAAATGCCACTTGAGGTTCTTGTTTGCCCCCTAGTGGGAAAACTGAGAAAATGTTTTATTGAAAATGTCTTTCCGTGGTCATGCTCTGTAATTCAAGACAGTTAAAAGGTCATTTACATCATTAAACTTGTCTACTTAGGAAATCATTAGATAATTTATTTTGTATAGTAAAAAGAATGCTTTTTCTTTGCTTAAACTTTTGTGGATAGAATTTTTAAAGACTTTTCCCCAAGTTATTTGAATTATGTAACAAATACTATTGATAAAAGACTGTACAGGTTTTCCCTACTATCTAAAAGTAGAGCATTCCTATGAAACGCTTCTAAAAGCCAAAAGAGGCAATTATCTTAGGACATATCTTACTAAAAGGAGATAGGAAATAAAACTGAGGAGAAGCACAGATGCTCACAGACACAGTGCAAAGCTATAGCAGCTTGACTGAGATGCTGAGCATAGTTCCTCGGAAAGAGTCTTGGTGCTGCTACTCTCGCTACTGGGTGCACATTGCTTGTAACACCAGGGAAGCCTTCCTCTGTAACAGCTCACTGCAAAGCAAATGAATGCTGTTTTTGCTTTTTGCCTTTTTTCATATAATCCACAATCCTCTTGAAATTTCTTCAGTTAAGGAATACAAGTAATAGTGTAGGTCTTTATAAAAGCGAAGTGGCCTAAAGTGAACTTTCCTAAAGCAGAAGAGTACCTGTATACAGAAATAAAACTTCTAAGACTGCAGGTGTCCTAGTTGCATTTGTCATTAATGTATTTTTAAATATTCAGAATTCATCATTGAAAGTTTTATATTTAAATTCAACTGAATTTAGATTTAAATTTTTAATATGCAGTTGAAGCAGAGCACTTTTGGGGAGAACAGGAGAAAATACTAACAGAAGGTGAAATTAACCCACAACTTTTGGTTAATACGTATTAAAAGTAGCTTGCAATGATAAGGGTAAACAAATCTTACTTTCCCAGTGCATAAGCATAATACCAGTACTGTGCATGAGCTTTATTTTCTGTATTGCTGGTGCTTTTAATATCAATTCTTGTTTGCTTAGTTACTTTATAGGTAAATAGAAAGTAATACACGCATGTGAATTCAAAATTACATTTTAAAAATAAACTTTACATTTTCATTTGTGGCTGTGAACTTTTGAAAAGTAATAAAAGCACCACCTTGTTTGTTGGAAATGAAGTATCTTTTTTAACAGTCAGATTTCTGTGTGACTAGAGCGAGCATACTCTTATTGTACGATTCTTTATGAGACAACCATCCAAGACAGTTACATTAATAGGTTATTGTGAGGAAGGAGTTGACTATTAAAGCATTCATGTGTGTAGGTAGGGAGAGTAGTAGCAGCAGAGGGCAAGTTGCTTTCTAGTATCAGTCTCCAGAAAAAGCCTTGATTATCTTTCATCTCTAGTATTAGAACTCAAGAGCAAAGCCCCTGGGGAATGTAGAGCAAATGCAGAGTACCCAGATTCTTATCCATATTATAGAGTTGTCTAGGGTGCGTTCCCTTAGGGCTGGATGTTAACAGACTGAGAAAATTTATTGTGCCAGAGTGTGCCCACTCTAGATCAACTTTGCTATTTCGAAATAATAGGTGCAACAACTCCGGGAGTTGGTGATGGACAGGGAGGCCTGGCGTGCTGCGATTCATGGGGTCGCAAAGAGTCAGACACAGCTGAGCAACTGAACTGAACTAAAGTCTAGAGCCTAAGATTCCCTGGAAGGAAATTAGCTGTGTTAGTAAGATCAGAATCTTGTATTTTGTAAAGGAAAAATTTTTTTTATTACCTAATATATTTAAAAGAGTAGAAGCTCTTCTGAGTTCTTGCTTTTACCAGCTGTCCCTAAGGGAAGCCATCATAAAGGTTTGTATAATAAAACTTTAAATTGTGTTTGGTGGCAGTAGTTATTAAAGTGAGGGAATCCCAGAGAGAACTCAACACAACCAGTAATAAGTCAGGAATGTTTCTGTGACTGTCTTTTCCTCACAGAAAGATCCTCCAATAAACGTTGGTGGTTCTATTTTATTACAAGAGGTGCAGTTCCCTTACAGCTTTGGTTCTTGGCCTAGGATACAGGTAGCTTCAGGATAAACATGATGTGTTAATGGATATAGAAAAGTATATATTTGTGTGTGTGTAATCAGTTTTTCTTGAATGTGTTTTTAAATAAGAAAAAGACTAAAATAATTTCATATTGAAACTTGTGATATATCATTTGACTAGGTTAATGTATAATTTCTGTAGATAATTGGTATAAGTTAATTATATTTGTGGAATTCATATAAGACAAAAGGTAAGGCTTTTAGGAAGTATTACATGTATGGCTATGACTCCTTTCTGTATGTTTCTTCATATTCTTGAAGTGATGATTTATTTATTTATATTTATGCTCTTAGAAGATATTTAGTGGGAAACGTTGAGAAGCACTGTCTTTCTGTTCTATAATTACCTTCCCCTTCTCACCACCTCCTACCCACCCCCCTTCCCTGGAGAGAAAAAGTATTACCACATAGATTGGACCAGCGTGGCCCATTTACTTTGCTTAGTTTGAATCATGCTTAAAGATGGTATTTGCAAATAATTAAATACTAGGCTGACAATGGCTTTGAAACAGTTGGGCCTTTTTTTCCTAGTTATAATCAGCTTGCAAGTATACAGCTGCTACAGCTGCTGACATCTCTGCCTTTCTCTTGGCCTTTGCCTCATTGAAAGGTAACTGCTGGAGCTGTAGCCCTAAAAACAGAAAGAAGTGGGAAGGAGGAAAGAGTGTGGTTTATAAAGCTACACTGCATCTGCTTATATTTACTTAGTAGTGGATCATTGAAAAAGCAAGAGAGTTCCAGAAAAACATCTATTTCTGCTTTATTGACTATGCCAAAGCCTTTGACTTTGTGAATCACAATAAACTGTGGAAAATTCTTTTAAGACATGGGAATACCAGACCACCTGACCTGCCTCTTGAGAAACCTATATGCGGGCCAGGAAGCAACAATTAGAACTGGACATGGAACAACAGACTGGTTCCAAATAGGAAAAGGAGTTCGTCAAGGCTATATATTGTCACCTTGCTTATTTAACTTCTATGCAGAGTACATCAGGAGAAATGCTGGGCCAGAAGAAGCACAAGCTGGAATCAAGATTGCCGGGAGAAATATCAATAACCTCAGATATGCAGATGACACCACCCTTATGGCAGAAAGTGAAGAGGAACTAAACAGCCTCTTGATGAAAGTGAAAGAGGAGAGTGAAAAAGTTGGCTTAAAGCTCAACATTCAGAAAATGAAGATCATGGCATCCAGTCCCATCACTTCATGGGAAATAGATGGGGAAACAGTGTCAGACTATTTTGGGGGGCTCCAAAATAACTGTGAATGGTTATTGCAGCTATGAAATTAAAATATGCTTACTCCTTAGAAGGAAAGTTATGACCAACCTAGATAGAATATTGAAAAGCAGAGACATTACTTTGCCATCAAAGGTCCGTCTAGTCAAGGCTATGGTTTCTCCAGTTGTCATGTATGGATGTGAGAGTTGGACTATGAAGAAAGCTGAGCGCCGAAGAATTGATGCTTTTGAACTGTGGTGCTGGAGAAGACTCTTGAGAGTCCCTTGGACTGCAAGGAGATCCAACCAGGACTGAAGGAGATCAGTCCTGGGTGTTCACTGCAAGGACTGATGCTAAAGCTGAAACTCCAGTACTTTGGCCACCTCATGTGAAGAGTTGACTCATTGGAAAAGACTCTGATGTTGGGAGGGATTGGGAGCAAGAGGAGAAGGGGACGACAGAGGATGAGATGGCTGGATGGCATCACTGACTCGATGGACGTGAGTCTGATTGAGCTCCGGGAGTTGGTGATGGACAGGGAGGCCTGGCGTGCTGCGATTCATGGGGTCACAGAGTCAGCCACAACTGAGCAACTGAACTGAAGGGAAAGTAGGAAACTTAGTATTTAGCTTTTATAGCCTCTATATTAGAGAAAAGCAAAGAAAACATTGTAATATTAGGTGAAGCAACTTACAGAGTCTGAGTTAATGACAAGTGCAATTTTTAAAAACTGAAATCTGATTAATTGCAACATCTAATAGATGTTGCTGATCAAGTGGTATGTCTGTTTAGTTGAAATAAAGTAGTAAGGTCCAGTTGGAACTCTCTTCACTTCTTTTACTTCTTTGCTACAACCTTCAGAAGCAAAAGTAAACTTGGAAAAACCTATTTTTGGATTAGTTCTGTACATGCCGAAGTATAAGGAGCATGTCCCTTTAGCCTTAGAAGGTTCCTTCAAACCTTAATAGGTAACTTAAAATATTCTTACTTAAGAATACATTTTCGAAATAGACACAAATTGAGGAATACTCGAATGAATGACCAATAGCAAACTGTTCCTTTTAATTGGTTAAGAATAATTTTTAACAGTAATGTTAAATGCCTTATGTTAAAACACAAGTTTCCTCTAATATATTTTTTCTAACATTGAATATACTTTTCTCTTGGCTTTGTTGCAAGACTTTGACACTGAACGGATATCTTTAGTGTACTGTTCTGTTCTGGTGTGGTTTTTTTTTTGACTGCACCATGCAGCTTGTGGGACCTTAGTTCCCCGAACCTAGGCCCTCAGCAGTGAGAGCACAAAGCCCTAACCATTGGACTGATAAGGAATTCCCTGGAAACCCTCCCCCTTTTTTTTTGATTGACTGCATGGTTTCTCTGAAGGGTGAAATATATTCTTCAGTAAAATTCCAGGACTTCAGTTAATTCTTTGGTCTTTCTGGATGCTGTGTTAAATTCCTTCCTTAAAGTGAATATTTAAATAATTATTTCATGTATTGGTAAATAGTTTCTAGTAGCAGTTTTCTGGTAGCACTAGGCCCATAATAAGTCTACATGTAGAAATAGTTGCTTGTTTTCCTTCATATCCATTTAGAACTATATATGGTGATGTGTCAGAGAAGGCAATGGCACCCCACTCCAGTACTCTTGCCTGGAAAATCCCATGGGCAGAGGAGCCTGGTAGGCTGCAGTCCATGGGGTCACTAAGGGTCGGACACGACTGAGCGACTTCACTTTCACTTTTCACTTCATGCATTGGAGAAGGAAATGGCAACCCACTCCAGTGTTCTTGCCTGGAGAATCCCTGGGATGGGGGAGCCTGGTGGGCTGGCATCTATGGGGTTGCACAGAGTCGGACACGACTGAAGCGACACAGAAGCAGCATGGTGATGTATTGGGCTTGCCAGGTGGCGCTAGTGTGAAGAACATGCCTGCCAGTGCAGGAAACATAAGAGACATGGGTTAGATACCTGGATCCAGAAGATCCCCTGGAGGATCTTGCAGTATTCTTGCCTAGAGAATTCCATGGATAGAGGAGCCTGGCGGGCTACAGTCCATAGGGTCACCAAGAGTCGGACACGACTGAAGGGACTGAGCACGCATGCACGTGGTGATGTATTAATGTCCAGGCTTTCAATCTCTTTATTTGATAATTTATTACCTTTGAATGGAGTTTTTCTTACATTCCTTTAAGAATGTATTGTTTTTAAATATATATACATATATGTAATTTTCTTTTTCACAATTGTTACAAATGGGAAACTTGACAAGTTTTGAAAGGAAATACTAAATTTAAGAGAAGCACCACTTGTTTGATTATTTAACATTGAAATAGTGGAATTGTTTCAGTAAGTTACAACAGTATATATGTCTTTTATAATTTTAAAAAGAAAATCAGTCATTAATTGATTGACTCATTCATTCATGCATTCTCCCATTATTCATTCAGTGATTATTTATTGAGTATCTGTGCTGTGGAAATATAGCAGTGAACAAAGGAATGCTGCTCTAATTAGAAATTCTGTCAGCAAGAATGTTGGAATAAAAACTCAGTAAGAATAACCGTAGTGTGCATAATTAATGATTGCTTTTTAAGCTCTCTATTAGGTTGCTTAGGCTGTTGTTACAAAATAAACACTGAATGGCTTAAACAACAGAGTTTTATTTTCTCTCTCTTCTGGAAACTGAAATCCAAGATGCTGGCAGAATGGACATTTTTCTCTTACATCTCTTTCTCCGTATTTTGCAGATGGTGGTCCTCTTGTTGCCTTTTATCATCTGGTTTCTTTTGTGCACAGGCGCCCCCTGGTGTTTCTCTTAGTGTGTTCACATTTCTTATAAGAACACCAGTCATATTGGATTATTATGCCCTACTGGCTTCATTTTTATTGGAGAAGGAAATGGCAACCCACTCCCATATTCTTGCCTGGAGAATCCCAGGGACAGGGGAGCCTGGTGGGCTGCTGTCTGTGGGGTCGCACAGAGTCAGACACGACTAAAGCGACTTAGCAGCAGCAGGCTTCATTTTAACAGAATCATTCCTTAAAAAGCCCTGTCTTGAAATACAATCCTATTCTAAGGTACTGGGACCCTAGGGCTTCAACAGATGAATTTTGGGTTGTCCAGTTCAACCCTAGACAAGGACCTTATTAAGGAAAAATTAGAATTCAAAGTTCCACAAACATGTGAGGGAAATTTTGGATGTAAAGCATTTATGATATATCAGATCCTGGAAAACATTTTATTATGAAGTTTACTGAGCATTCGTAAATGTTGTTTGAACATATTCTATCAGTAGTGATTGCCCAAAAAATAAGTAAGGGTGCTCTGATTTTTAAATATTTATTTTAAAAATTACTTGAATTTTTCAGATTAAGAAAGTCAGTGCAGCCTCTGCTTCTCAGTTTGGCCACCCTATTCCTATTTGCTACTACCAAAGAAGAAATTTCTTGATCTTATATTTGGGAATGGAAGGTAGGAAAGAAGATATAGAATATATTGGTATTTTGAGTTTTAATTTCAAAACAGTATTATCTATATACATATATGCATGTATATGTGTGTTTGGCTGTCTATGTTTGGGGGAACCTAACATAATCTATATTGTAAAGATTTCAAGTTTTTAAACAAGGAAAAAGTACTGATATTTGGAATATAACCTATTCATCAATTGGAAATTATCTATAAAATTGTGCAGCAATAGAAGTTGTAGTTCCTGATTCATTCTGCAAAGATAGAAAATAATAACTTTGTTCAACAGTATGTTTTGAGGAGTGAAGCAAATTGGCTGTTTTCCTGGACTTAAAGTCCAAGAGTGTGTTTGTTCTGATAGTATAGCTATGGGCATTTTTGTTTAAAGGAAAAACAAATTTGCTTTAAACTATCTTTGCCATTTACTAGAATTAAAAATACATATAAAGGAAATTTTCCCCTGAACTTCATAGTCATTAACACTACTGGGAGCTCCTGGCAGAATTTTTAAAGGTTTTCAGATGGTTTTAGAGGGGGAAAAAACCATGCAAGTTTGACATATTTCACAAATTTTTGTCTTTCTTTTTAATTGAAGTATAATTGATTTATAATATTAGTTTTGGATGTATAACATATGTCAGTCTTTTCATAGATTATACTCAAGTGATAAAATATTGGTTGTATTCCCTGTACTGTACCATATGTCCTTATAGCTTACTTATTTTACACTTAGTAATTTGTACCTCACATTTAAAGTGAGTAATGATTCTTGTAAATTCCATTATGTTCTTTACGTTATTCTCATAAAGGTAGGTATCTGCTATACAGACTGCCTTGATCATTTCTCTTAGCTAACAATCACTTAACCCTCAGTGTACCTGGAAAATTATTCCTCATTCTTTGTGGGCCTTTTATTTTTTTGTTACTGTTTTTATTTTTGAATACTTTGTCATTTTATAATAATTTAAGAAGAATAATAAAACATTTCATTAGAAATTTTAATTTGAATCTAAACATAATGAATATGATTTTTAAAATTAGCTTTACTATAATTTACATACAATAAACTGTACATATTAAAAGAGTACAATTATACAGGTTTTGACATGTGTACACACCTTTGAAACCATCACTGTAATTGAGGTAGTGAACATATCCATCACTCCTGTAAGTTTCCTGCTTTCAATCCCTTCCTCTTGTCCTTCTCCCAGACTACTACTTGTTTAATTTTTAGATTATAGATTAGTTTGACTTTTCTAGAGTTTTATATAAATAAATAATAAAATATGTTCTATTTTGTAACCTAGCTTCTTTCAGATTATTTTGTGTTTTACCAACATTGTCCCCTATATCAGTGATTCCTTTGTTGTTTTTTTGTTTTTTTGGGTTTTTTTGCTGAGAACTATTCTATTATATAGCACATTTCGTTTTGAAGATATTTATATCCAGAATATAAACTTCTTTGGAGAAATGTCTGTTTAAATCCTTTGCCCATTTGAAAATTGTGTTGCCTTTTTATTGTTGAGTTGAAAGCCTTACCTTATGCACTGTTTGTAGATAGCCTTATAATATACATGATTTGCAAATATTTTCTCCTGTAAGTTATTTTTTCACCTTTCTAATAGTGACCTTTGATGATCAAAAAAGTTTTTTCATTTATATGAAGTCAGACTTATCTGTTCCCCCCACCCCCTTTTTGGTGACTTGTGTTTTAAATGTCATACCCAAGAAACCACTGGCTAATACAAGGTTACCTTTTCAGACTGTTCATGGGGTTTTCATGGCAAAAATACTGGAGTGGTTTGCCATTCCTTCTAGAAAGATTATGCTCGAAATCCTTCAAGGTAGATTTTAGCAGTATGTGAACCGAGAACTTCAGATGTACAGGCTGGATTTCGAAAAGGCACAGAGGAACCAAAAATTAAATTGCCAGCATTCACTGGGTCATAGAGAAAGCCAAGGAATTCCAGAAAAACATCTACATCATTGACTACACTAAAGCCTTTGACTGTGTGGATCACAACTGAGGAAAAATTTTTAAAAGAGATGGAAATACCAGACTTCCTGACCTGTCTCCTGAGAAACTTGTATGCAGGTCAAGAAGCAACAGTTAGAACCTTAAATGGAACAACTGACTGGTTCAAAAATGGGAAAGGAGTATGACAAGGCTGTGTATTATCATCCTGTTTATTTTAACCTCTGTGCAGAGGGCATCACGTGAAATACCAGGCTGGATGAATCACAAGCTGGAATCAAGATTGCTGGGAGAAACATGAACAGCCTCAGACATGTAGTGATACCACTCTAATGGCAAAGAGTGAAGAGAAACTAAAGAGCCTCTTGATGAGGGTGAAAGAGGAGAGTAAAAAAGCAGGCTTAAAACTCAGCATTCGAAAAACTAAGATCATGGCATCTGGTCCCATCACCTCATGGCAAATAGATGGGGAAACAGTGGAAGCAGTGACAGATTGTATTTTCTTGGGCTCCAGAATCACTGCGGATGATAACTGTAGCCATGAAATAAAAGACACTTGCTTCTTGGAAGGAAAGCTATGACAAGCCTAGACAGTGTATTAAAAAGGAGAGACATCATTTTGCTGACACAGGTCCGTATAGTTAAAGCTATGGTTTTTCCAGTAGTTATGTATAGACGTAAGATCTGGACCATGAAGAAGACAAAGTGCCAAAGAATTAATGTTTTTGAAGACTCTTGAGAGTCCCTTGGACTGCACGATCAAACCAGTCCATCCTAAAGGAGATCAAGCCTGAATATTCATTGGAAGGACTGATAGCAAAATTCCAATACTTTGTGCACCTGATGCAAAGAGCTGACTCATTGGAAAAGACTGTGATTCTGGGAAAGATTGAGGGCAGCAGGAGAAGAGCGTGACAGAGGATGAGATGGTTGGATGGCATCACTGACTCAATGGACAGGAGTTTGAGCACACTCCAGGAGTGGATGAAGGACAGGGAGGCCTGCTGTGATGCAGGTCCTGGGGTCACAAAGAGTCAGACTTAGGTACTGAACAACAATACAAGGTTGCAGAGGTTTGTGCTTACATTTTCTTAAGACTTTTATGGTTTTAGTTTTCACATTTAGGTCTTAATCCATTTTGAACTAGCCTTTTATATGTCATGTGAGAAAGAGGTCTAACTTAACTTTTTTTGCATCCAGATGTTGAAAAGGTATCCCTTTCTCATTAAATTTTCTTAGCGCTCATGCTGAAAATCAGTTGACCATAAATCATAGGATACATTTCTGGACTATAAATTCTATTACACTGCTCTGTGTCTATCCTTGTGCCAGTATCATAATCTTGATTCATACAGTTTTGAAGGAAGTTTTAAAATTGCAAAGTGTTAGTCCTCTACTTTCTTCTTCTGTTTCAAGACTTCTTCTGTTTTGACTATTGTGGGTCTTTTGCAGCCCTTCCTGAATATTAGGCTCAGCTTGTTAATTTTGAAGAAAGCCAGATGGGATTTTGATTGGGATTGCATTGAGTGATATATGAAAAACTCTTAATTGCTTTTGGAGGATGATGGGGAGCCGATTTTTTTATCTATTTTGAAAACCAGTAGATAAAAGAACATGTTGTTCATGTGTGAACCATACTAACTGGTAACCAAACAGTGAAGACAACTCTTACTTATCTGTGTGTGTGTATGTATCTTTTAATAAATGAAAAAAGGTAATAGATTGTCATCATTTTACAACCCATTTTACATACGTACACATAAACTATTGTTTTACTGAATTATTAATACATATGGACATTTATGGATATACTTTGCAAACACAGGAGTAAATTGATTTAGGCATTGAGTATCAGGAGCTCCTAACATTGCAAAAAGATATAACCAGACATTATGTGTTATTTGATAGAAGAACACAGTACCATCTATAGTCTAGCCAAAAGGATTAAACATGAGACTGATCAAGCTATTGCATTCTGCTGCCAGTTTGCAGGAAGTACAGAAGCCAGAGATACTTCCCCTGGTAGCTTAGTGGTAAAGAATCTGCCTGCCAATGCAGGAGACATGGGTTTGGTCTCTGGGTTAGGAAGATCCCCTGGGGAAGGAATGACAACCCATTCCAGTACTCTTGCCTGGGAAATTCCATGCACGGAGGAGCCTGCTGCCCTGCAGTCCATCGAGTCACAAAAAAGTCTGACACAACTTAGCTACTAAAAAACAAAAGCCAGGGGACCACACTGAATTGTTCCATGAATATGAAGTGATTACACTGGGAAGCCTACAGGTTAAATACCTTGAGTTTCTGAGTAATTATATGGAATATAAAGAGATCAAGGGGCAACTTATGTGTTAGAAGATACATAAAATTTGGTGGGGGGAGTCTGAAAGATATAAAACAAAAAGTGGTTCATTCTGAAAAGGAAAGAAAGAAATCACTAAAAATTTTATGTCTTTTGAAAAGTGAAACGACAAAATTTTTAGTGATTTCTTTCCTTTTCAGAATTCAGCGATTTCTTCTTTTGTTTTAAATCTTGTCAGACCCCTCCGAATTATTAATGCATATGGACATTATGGATATGCTTTGCAAACACATAACTGCATATACATACAATGTTTATCCATACATACACATAAACTATTGTTTTACTGAATTATTAATACATATGGACATTTATGGATATGCTTTGCAAACACATAACTGCATATACATACAATGTTTATACAAACTTTAAAATGTTCAAAATGTGTTTGTTAGCTTTGAAACATGCTTTCCTCATTCAGTAGTTGTGTCTTGTATCTTTTCCCCTTAGAAGAGGTAACTTTTTACCTAATTTAACTTCCATATTACATTTCCTTTAATATTATTGCTAACATAATTTAAAAACATATTAATGATAAGCAGCTTATTTTCAGTTTTTTTTTTTTAAATTTCAAACTAATCTATAGTGAATATCCTTCTGCATGTATTTCTCTTAAACTTCTCCCTAAACTAAGTTGTGGAGTATCCTTCCTTATAGTGTATCTATTGTTAAGGTATAGAAATGTTTAAATTTTCCTTTCACTCATTTGAGCATATAAACTGTTAAGTTTTGTAAGTATGTCTGCGTTAACTTTAATCTTACTCAGGATAAAGTTAGTAAATTCTTTTCAGGAGTACTGAAAATAATTGAAGTCTACATGTAAAAATAGATTTCTTATATCCTGTTAAATAAACTGGCTGATGTTGATTTCTTTTGTTGATGGTGGTTTTCTGTGTAATTGTACCTTTTCACAGAAGGATATAGTTTAAAAAGTGATGCTGGAAGTTGTGTAGTAACTTTCAGTGGTCAAATTCATAATTAAGTTTTTAAAAATATATTTTACAGTATATATGTTTGTCAGTATACCACAAATATTTATATTGCTCACTAGTGCTGTTTCTTCTAAGAGTAATTCCTGGAAGTATAATTGCTAGAGAAGTAAAAATATTTTCAGGACTTTTAAAACATTTTACCAGATTGTCCACCAGCAAAAGACCTCTACCCAGAAGCCCATTTCTCTGAATCTTGGCTTTGTAATTTTTACTTCCTACAGAAGATGAGCATGTTTTCCTTTAAGTTTACAGACCCAATTGTATGTCTTTTGTGAGTATCCCTTTATTATGTTTGTTGACTTACATTGTTCCCCCAGTGATTTATAAGAGCCAGCCTATAGGGCTATTAATCCTGTTTGTTTTAAACATTTGTTTTCTTTTGTGCCTTGTTTGTGATTTCTTTATATGTGTGTTTAATTTGGGGATGGGTAGCTAAGTTTCTTCTGGTTTTGTGTATGTGTTTACAGATTCCCAGCCTGGGATGAAACACATGTGCTTTTATTTTCTTCCCATTCTTATAATTATGATTTCTTTTACTGCTGTGTATGGTATGAAGTAGATTTGGTTTTCTTAAAATTATATTAATTTTTTAAAAATAGAATGTGTGTGTGTACATATGAGAGAGAAAGAGGCAAAGATTTTTTTATGAGTAAAAGTATGATTATCTAATAAATAATTTTCAGTTAGAATTTGAAAAGGCTGAGTTTTCTTTTTTTTTTTTTTCTTGTACAAGTTAATTGGATAAGAAGACCAGATTAAATTAGCTGACTTTGGCTTTGTATGTTGACTTCACTTAAATATATCTTTAGTGATACAGTGTTCAGCTAACGTTGGGTAAAAAAAAATGGACAAATCAGCGTTCAGGTTTCTTTTTCACCTAGCTTTGAAGTCTTCTTTGTACTTATTTTTTATTGTGGTAAAAATACATATAAGATGAAATTTACCACCTTAACCATTTTTGAGTTTGCAGTTCAACGGTATTAAATGCATCTACATTGTTGAACAACCATAACCACCATCCATTCCCATAACTTTTAATCTATAGTAAAACTGAAATTCTATGCCTATTGGACAGTAACTCAGAATTTTCTCCTCCCACCAGCCCATGACAACCGCCATTCTACTTTCTGTCTTTTATGATTTTGACCACTCTTAAGTACCTCATGTAAGTGGAGGCATACAGTATTTGTCTTTTTGTGACTGGCTTATTTCTAGCAAGAAGAGATAAGAAAGCCTTCTTCAGTGATCAATGCAAAGAAATAGAGAAAAAGAACAGAATGGGAAAGACTAGAGATCTCTTCAAGAAAATTAGAGATACCAAGGGAACATTTCATGCAAAGATGGGCTCGATAAAGGACAGAAATGGTATGGACCTAACAGAAGCAGAAGATATTAAGAAAAGGTGGCAAGAATACACGGAAGAACTGTACAAAAAAGATCTTCACGACCCAGATAATCACGATGGTGTGATCACTCATCTGGAGCCAGACATTCTGGAATGGGAAGTCAAGTGGGCCTCAGAAAGCATCACTACAAACAAAGCTAGTGGAGGTGATGGAATTCCAGTGGAGCTGTTTCAAATCCTGAAAGATGATGCTGTGTAAGTGCTGCACTCAATATGCCAGCAAATTTGGAAAACTTAGCAGTGTCCACAGGACTAGAAAAGGTCAGTTTTCATTCCAATCCCAAAGAAAGGCAATGCCAAAGGATGCTCAAACTACCGCACAATTGCACTCATCTCACATGCTAGTAAAGTAATGCTGAAAATTCTCCAAGCCAGGCTTCAGCAATACGTGAACCGTGAACTCCCTGATGTTCAAGCTGGGTTTAGAAAAGGCAGAGGAACCAGAGATCAAATTGCCAACATCTGCTGCATCATGGAAAAAGCAAGAGAGTTCCAGAAAAACATTTATTTCTGCTTGATTGACTATGCCAAAGCCTTTGACTGTGTGGATCACAATAAACTGTGGAAAATTCTGAAAGAGATGGGACTACCAGACCACCTGACCTGCCTCTTGAGAAATCTGTATGCAGGTCAGGAAGCAACAGTTAGAACTGGACATGGAACAACAGACTGGTTCCAAATAGGAAAAGGAGTACATCAAGGCTGTATATTGTCACCCTGTTTATTTAATTTATATGCAGAGTACATCATGAGAAACGCTGGACTGGAAGAAACACAAGCTGGAATCAAGATTTCCGGGAGAAATATCAATAACGTCAGATACGCAGGTGACACCACCCTTATGGCAGAAAGTGAAGAGGAACTAAAACGCCTCTTGATGAAAGTGAAAGAGGAGAGTGGAAAAGCTGGCTTAAAGCTCAACATTCAGAAAACGAAAATCATGGTATCCTGTCCCATCACTTCATGGGAAATAGATGGGGAAACAGTGAAAAAAAACAGTGTCAGACTTCATTTTGGGGGGCTCCAAAATAACTGTGAATGGTGATTGCAGCCATGAAATTAAAAGATACCTACTCCTTGGAAGGAAAGTTATGAGCAACCTAGATAGGATATTGAAAAGCAGAGACATTACTTTGCCATCAAAGGTCCGTCTAGTCAAGGCTATGGTTTCTCCAGTGGTCATGTATGGATGTGAGAGTTGGACTGTGAAGAAGGCTGAGCGCCAAAGAATTGATGCTTTTGAACTGTGGTGTTGGTAAAGACTGGGACTGCAAGGAGATCCAAACAGTCCATTCTGAAGGAGATCAACCCTGGGATTTCTTTGGAAGGAGTGATGCTAAAGCTGAAACTCCAGTACTTTGGCCACCTCATGCGAAGAGTTGACTCATTGGAAAAGACTCTGATGCTGGGAGGGATTGGGGGCAGGAGGAGAAGGGGACGACAGAGGATGAGATGGCTGGATGGCATCACTGACGTTATGGACGTGTCTGAATGAACTCCGGGAGTTGGTGATGGACAGGAAGGCCTGGCGTGCTGCAATTCATGGGGTTGCAAAGAGTTGGACACGACTGAGTGACCGAACTGAACTGAACTATTGCACTAGCATAATGTCTACAAGGTTTATCCATGTTGTAACATATTACAGAATTTCCTTCGTTAGTGCTGAATAATATTCCATTTTGTGTGTGTGTGTGTGTGTGTATACACCTCATTTTGCTTATCCATCCATCCATTGGTAGATCCTTGGGTTTCTTCCATGTTTTAGGTACTGTGAATAATGCTACTATGAACACTGGTGTAGCACTCTCTCTTCAAGACTGTGCTTTCAGTTCTTGTGGTTATATGCTCAGAAGTGGAATTTTTGAGTCATATGGTAATCATATTTTCAATTTTTTTAGGAACCGCCGTACTATTTTCTGCGGTAGCTATACCATTTTATATTTCTACTAGTAGTGCAAAGTGTTCTGATTTCTCTACATCCTTACCAATGTTTGTTTTCTGGTTTTTTTTTTTAAACCAGTCTTTTTTAAAAAATAATTCTTTTACTGAACTATAGTTGATGTACAATGTTGTGTTAATTACTGCTATACAGCAAAGTGATTCAGATACAAGTATACATCCTTTCTTATATATATAGACACATATATTCTTTTCATTCTTTTCCATTATGGTTTGTCATAGAATATTAAATATATTTCAGATATTTCTCCATGCTGTACAGCAGTACCTTGGCTGTTTTTCAGTAGTGGCCATTCCAATAATTGTCAGGTGGTACCTCATACTTTTGATTTGCATTTCTCTAATGATAGTGATGTTGAGCATCTTTTCATGTGCTTACTGGCTCTTTGTATATCTTTTTTGGAGTTCTTTGCCCATTTTTTAATTCAGTTGTTTGTTTTTGTTGAATTTTAGAAGTTTTCTATATATTCTGGACATTAATCCCTTATGATTTGTAAATATTTTCTCCCATTTCTTTTTTACTGGATAGAATCATTTGATGCACAAAAATTTGTCAATTTTATGAAATCAAATTCATCTGTTTTTCTCTTTTGTTACTTCTGCCTTTGGTGTCATAGCTGAATGCAATATCTTAAAGTTTTTCCTCTAACAGTTGTGTTCTTTTAAGTCTTACATTTATGCCCTTGATCCACCTTGAGTTAATTTTTGTGTATAGTATTGATTCATAGGGGTCCAACTTCATCCTTTTATGTGTCAGTATGTGATTTTTGTAGCACCATTTGTTGCAAAGAATGTCTTTTCCTACTGGATGGTCTTGGCACCCCTGTGAAAAATAATTTGTGTATGTGAGGGTCTTTTTCTGAATTCTGCTTCATTCCATTGGTCCATATGTCTGTCTTCATGCCAATAACAAACTGTTTTGATTACTGTAACTTTGTAGTAAGTTTTGAAATGAGAAAGAGTGAGCCTTTCGGCTTTGGTCTTTTTTTCATGGTTATTTTGGCTATTTGAATCCCTTGAGATGCAAATGAATTTTAGGATGGGTGTTTTAACTTCTATAAAAAATGTCATTGGGGTTTTGATAGGAATTGGATTAAATTTGCAGTATTGCTTTAATTACTATGACATCTTACCAATTTTAAATCTTCAACCTATGAATACAGGATGTATTTCCAATTATTTATGTTGTCTTTAATTTTGCTTATCAATATTTTGTAGTTTTCATGGCCCAAGTCTTTCACCTTGTTGGTTGAGTCCATTCCTGTTCTTTTTAATGCTATTGTAAATAGAATTGTCTTTGTAGTTTTCAGATTGTATGTATATACAAATACAACCGATTGTTAATAGAAATGCAGCTGATTTTTGTGTGTCGACTTTTGTAGGATACACAGCAGTGTCTCATTGCTTTGCTGTATTCAGTAGTTCTGACAGCTTTTTTGCTGAGTCTTTATTGATAGAAGCCAGAGATAATACTGCTTCTTTCTTTCCAATTTGATGCCTTTTATTTCTTCTTCTTGCCTTATTGTTCTGGCTACATCTTCCAGTACCATGTTGAACAGAGGTGGTAAAACTGATCCGAATTAAACACAATATACATCCAAGTTTTCCCCTGATGTTGCAAGCCTTCAGCAGACTCAAGATTTGCAAAATTATATCAGACAGATTATGCCTGTACAGCCATTACTTAGGTGGGAGCGACAGATTTCTGGGGTTTCTTACTCTGCCATCTTCCTAGATTGTCAATTATTTTTAATAATCAGATAACTTTATTAAAATATTGGCCTGACTTTAAAATGGACATGTCTCTCAGACTTACTATTAAACCATAAGATACACTTTTCATGTAGCTAAATATTATTATTTGAGTAGTTATGAAAATCATTTGAATCAAATTCATGTTGCTTTTCAGAACTTTCTCATATTTAATAATATTTTGTGTTTTACAGAAATACCGGTATCAGGATGAAGATACACCCCCTCAAGAGCACATTTCTCCACAAATCACTAATGAGGTGATAGGTCCAGAATTGGTTCATGTCTCAGAGAAGAACCTGTCAGAAATTGAAAATGTCCATGGATTTGTTTCTCACTCTCATATTTCACCAGTAAAGGTAAGATAATAACTTAATTTTGTTGCTGTGAATTATTTGTTACTTTTGTTATTAATACTTAGAAGTGTTCTTTAAGGTCTGATTTTCCAACCTTAGTTGTTTCTGGTTTTTATAGTTGTAAGAAATTTCATGTTATTTATTAGCATTCTAAAGATATTTTAAAACTGTATTTTATAAAGAAATTTTATTCATTGATACAATCTTGAAGCCTAAGAGTTCTCATGAAGGAAATAGGTATTATATTTCAAATATCCACAATGAAATATTTTTAAACTTGTAAAAAAAATAAGTTAGTAGGTTAGGAAAAAGAGCTTAACGGTATCTTAAAGTCCAACATGCGGCTTTACCTGACACCATCACCTTGTTTCTCCCCTCAGAGGTAACCACTGTCCTGGTTTCACGTGTTTAGATTTCTAATCAGTATATTGTTTCTGTTGCCTGTTTTTGTTTTATATAATTGGAATTATACTACGTGTAATCTCAACTTGCATTTTTTGCTCAACATTATATTCTCAAAATTCATTATTTTCATTGCCCTAGAGTTTTCTTCTTTATGAATATACTATAATTTACCTTACTTTAGATGGCTGTTATTTTCAGATTATTACTAGTGTTAAAAATGTGGTTAAAATTATAGGTTATATATAAGGTCTTTATGGATAACACCAGATTATTTTTCCAACTGGTTGTATAGTTTATATTTTCAACAGCAGTATGTAACAGTTTTAATTGATCTATAGTCTCAGTTTTTGGGTTTTTTTTTTTGCCAAAAAATATCCAATTGTTTTGGATTTGAAGTAGCATCTTCCAATTGTTTTGGATTTGAAGTAGCATCTTACTGCGATTTTAGTGTTTATTGCACTGTTGGATAATACTGATCATTTAGATTCCCTATTCTGTGACATACCTTCTCAAGACCTTTTTTCATTTTTGTATTGGATTTTTCTTTTTTACTGATTTGTACAAGTTCACTATATATTCTGGATTCTAATCCTTGGTTAGTTGTATGTATTTTATATAAGAATCATTTCCTACTAGTAAACCTTAAAGTGGATTTTATAATTCTCTTTGAGGAATGATTTCATATTACTGGTTAAAAAGTTAATGTCTACAGCATATTTAGGTGTAGCCCCTTTTTCATTCCTAGTATTGATTTATGCCTTTTCCCCCCCTTGATTATTCTTGACAAAGAAGGGTCACTTTCAGAGAACCATGTCTTTTACTAGAAAACAGACTGATGGTTGCTAAGGGAAGGGGGTTGGAGGAGGGATGGATTAGAAGGCTGAGACTAGGAGATGAAAGCTTTTATATATAGAATCGATAAACAGAAAGGTCCTACTGTGTAGCACAGAGAACTATATTCAGTATCCTATGGTAAAACATAATGGAAATAGTATTAAAAATGTATATATGAAAAAAGTATATATATTTATAACTGAATCACTTTGTTGTACAGCAGTAATTAATACAACATTGTAGATCAACTGTACACCTAAATAAGTAAATAAGAACATGTCTTTTAAAAGAAATCTTCTCCCGTGCTCCTCTCCCATGTCCTGCCACAATTGCCCCCTTTCATATACACATATACATATATATACACACACACACATGCTTATGTACATATATAAATGTGTGGATAGCCTCCATATCAGTCAAAGATTGTGTTTGGCAGAGGCAGTCTGACCTTCCCCTGGAAGAATAAGTGAAAGTAAAGTACACAGGGAGAAATAATCAGTTGGCTATTAGTAACAGAGACAGTTTTCCTTCTATTTTTTCCCTTTCTCCTCTTACCAGTATTATTTTTTCCTACTTTCCATGAGTTTATTCTGTTTGATTTTTTTCCCCCTAGCTTCTCAGTTTGGTTGCTTATTATGTTATCAGCTTTTAGTAATGCTATTTGAATTTGTAAATTTTCCTTTAAATGGCACTTTGTCTGTAACCTACAGGTTTAATATGCAGTGTTTATCATCATTCAAGCTTTTCATTTCCAATGTGATTTTTCTTTGCCCCATGAGTTGTTTAAAAGTATTTTAATTGCATTGCATGCATGCTCAGTCGTGTCTGATTCTTTGCAACCTTATAGACTGTAGTCAGCCAGTCTTCTCTGTCCATGGAATTTTCCAGGCAAGAATACTGGAGTAGGTTGCCATTTCCTATTCCAGGGAATCTTCCCAACCCAGGGATTGAACCCATCTCCTGTGTCTCTTTCTCTGGCAGGTGGATACCTTACCACTGCACCATCTGGGAAGTCCCTATCATGTCTTCCTTTCAATTTTATTTTTTCATCTCATTTTTCCTTCTTACTAGCTTGGAAGTTGTTCTGTTTCTTTTCCTTTGATAGTCATTCTAGAAATTGTTTTAGAAGCTTTAATATACATGTTTCACTTACAGAAATTTAAACAATACATTTACTCTCATTTTGAACAACAAAAGAACCTTAGAAGACGAATTTTAAGCACTCCTTCCTGCTTTCTATGCTGTTCTTATCAGTCTATGCCTATTTTCTCTTGACTGAATTAATAAAACCTATTTCTTTAGTTGAAAATCCCTCCCAGGTATGTATGATTCTTGTTTCTAATATTTTGGATTTTTGGTGGTTATAATTGTTAAAAATTGTCCAAAGTCAGTTTGCACACACTCAAGCTCTGTTTTTTTGTAGGTGTTTGGTAGTTACTTCTGTAGGTATGCAGACTCTCACATAAGCAGACATTTAAACAGATAATGAGCCAGGTAGCATAAAGTGTTATATAGAGCCTCTTTAAAATTTATTTATTTATTTGGCTGGGCTGGATCTTAGTTGTGGCATGTGGGATCTAGTTCCCTGACCAGGGACTGAACCTAGTTCCCCTGCAGTGGAAGTGCAGAGTCTTAGCCACTGGATCTCCAGGGAAGTCCTTAGCCTTTTTAAATATGATGAAGCCCCAGCTTTCTGTTGTTGCATAAAATGCTCGCTCTTGGCAAATAAAACAATATTCCAGAGACCAAGATTTTGTTACATAGAATTTCTAGACATCTTGGGGATTAAACCTAAGGTGCTATCCCTAAGGCTCTAAAGCCTCTTCAGAGACTTTTCTTTCCCTTGTATGTGTGTGGATTGCGTCTTTAATTCAGCCATTCCATATAAATGAAGTATAATGAATTTCAGCAGTGAAAGCCCACTTCATTCATTATATTTGGGGAGCTTTTGGTGTTGATCAAAGATGGATATAACAACATTCCTACAGTAGCCATTTACTTTATACTTAAATGTTAGCTGACTGGTCTAGGAATGTGAATTCTTGATTAGGACAACTGACTGTCCATAAAGTAATGGTTCTCAGCTGTGGCTGAACATTGAAATCACTTTAAAAAGTTTTAAAATTTATATCTCAGAGATTATGATTTAATTGTTCTGGGATAGAGTCTGGCTTTGGAGAGTTATGACAGTTCTCTAGGTGTTTCTGGTAGATAGCCACTGTTGAGAAACACTGCCCTAGAACCTAACTTAACTGAACCACCATACACATCTTTACTCTCTGTCTTGAAGTATTTTAAAGTAAATTTCTGACATCTCTTAATTTAATCCTCACTCTGCAGTGAGACTAAGTATTTCCAGTTATTGAAAGAGAAAATGTTATTACTTCTTAAAGATTTTCTTTCACTTGCTTCCTTAATTTGACTCCTTTTCTCCTCACTTTCTTACCATAAGAGAACTAAGTCAATTTTGCCTTATTCTTTTGGTATCTGCTTTAAAAATGCTTTTGTCCATTGCGGTTAATTATTAAATGATAAAGGGTTATATCTCTCATCGCATTTCCCCCTTTCCCGGGCTTTTTAAAGACAAGTTTGACCGTTCAGTTCAGTTGCTTAGTTGTGTCTGACTCTTTGTGACCCCATGGACTGCAGCGCGCCAGGCCTCCCTGTCCATCACCAACTCCTGGAGCTTGCTCAAACTCATGTCCATCGAATCGGTGATGCCATCCAACCATTTCATTCTCTGTCGTCCCCTTCTCCTCCTGCCTTCAGTCTTTCCCAGCATCAGGGTCTTTTCCAGTGAGTCAGTTCTTCACATCAGGTGGCCAAAGTGTCGAAGCTTCAGCTTCAGCTTCAGCGGTAGTCCTTCCAATGAATATTCAGGATTGATTTCCTTTTAGGATTGACTATTGTATCTCCTTGTTGTCCAAGGGACTCTCAAGAATCCAACACACCAGTTTAAAAGCATTAATTCTTTGGCATTCTGCTTTCTTTATGGTCCAACTGTCACATCCATACAACTACTGGGAAAACCATAGCTTTGACTAGAAAAACTTTTGTCAGCAAAGTAATCAGAACAAGATCCAGTTTCCCCCACAGTCAATATCTCCCATCAGGAAGCTTCCATAAGCCTCTTATCCTTACTCATCAGAGGGCAGACAGAATGAAAACCACAATCATAACCACAAGACTAACCAAATTGATCACATGGACCACAGCCTTGTCCAACTCAATGGACAGCCTTGTCCACACAGCCATGCTATGTGTAGGGCCACCCAAGATGGACAGGCCAGGGTGGAGAATTCTGACAAAATGTGGTCCACTGGAGAAGGGAATGGCAAACCACTTCAGTATTCTTGCCTTGAGAATACCATGAACAGTATGCAAAGGTTGACAGAGGTTTATTTAAAGAAGTATGTTATGGAGCTTAAAATTTCCTTTACTATTAGTTATAAACCACACCTTTTTTATATTTTATCTTTTCTGAAATTGGCTTACATCTTACAGTTTGCTGGTGTTATACTATTGCCATAGTGAAGTGGCAGTTTGAGTATTTGTATGCAAATCTTTGACAAATTTTGGTTAAAATCGATAAAGTACTAGCCTCAAACCATCTTAGTGTGCTATGATAATAATTCAACTGGTCTCATTGGAAAGCAGCTGAATCTGTCAGTCCTTGTATGCCATTATCTTGCTGTTTCTCATTTTGTTTACTTGTATAAGATATTAACAGCATCAGTCTCTGAAATAGTTATAGATAAACTTCTGGTGCAGTTAGGTAGAGAAATTGGATATCATCATTGTATTCTCCGTTTTTCTTGCTGGCTCTCTTGATTTACATCTGGGAACTGATAAGGCTTTTCTTTACCAGTAGAAGAAATTATCTAACTTCTCTTTCACCTGTTTCTTAGTCATACTTTACATCTTACTGTTTTTAAGACAGTTTTTTTTTCTTATTATGAACTTGTTTTACACATTTTCTCATGTTAAATTTTTTTTAAAAAACCTGATACATAATATTACATAGTATATGTGTATTTTGATTTGATGAACACTTCTGGTGTTCACTATTTGTTATTTCCATTTTTACTAGGTTTCATAAAGGAGGCTACAGTGAATCATCATGGGGCATCTAAAGTATGTTTAGGTTGTTTTCTTAGAATGGTTTTCCAGAAATCAAATTACTGGGTCAGAAATTTTGATAGACTGGATTTTTGAGAGACTGTTTTCTGATACATTTGTAATTTAAGAATTATTAAAACTGCACCACTTGGGGTATTTCTTCCTGCTTCTCCTGTCTCATGCATAGATTAAAATCTGAGGAGGGAGCATAGAACTGGGGTAGTATAATAGCAAAATGGAGGTTACTTTGTGTTAGAAAACCAAATTTTTAAAAAGCAGCCTTATTTTGACATAAGGCAAGTTTTAAGTTTTAAAAATTTTTACAAATAGCTGCAGATGTTTTAGGAAGCTTAATAATAAACTATATTTTATTTAAAATATATATAAGATTACCATATTATAATGCAGTCTTTTTTTTTTAAGCTAATATAAAGAGCTTCGCAAGTTTTATAGTGTTGTGGTTGGAATGAAGCAAGTAACACTGTACTATACATAGAGCTCAGTTCAGTTCAGTCGCTCAGTCGTGTCCGACTCTTTGCGACCCCATGAATCTCAGCACACCAGGCCTCCCTGTCCATCACCAACTCCCAGAGTTCACTCAAACTCGTCCATCGAGTCGGTGATGCCATCCAGCTATCTCATCTCTGTTGTCCCCTTTTCCTCCTGCCCCCAATCCCTCCCAGCATCAGTCTTTTCCAATGAGTCAACTCTTCGCATGAGGTGGCCAAAGTACCAGAGTTTCAGCTTTAGCATCAGTCCTTCCAAAGAACACCCAGGGCTGATCTCCTTTAGAATGGACTGGTTGGATCTCCTTGCAGTCCAAGGGACTCGCAAGAGTCTTCTCCAGCACCACAGTTCAAAAGCATCAATTCTTCGGTGCTCAGCTTTCTTCACAGTCTAATTCTAACATCCATACATGACTACTGGAAAAACCATAGCCTTGACTAGATGGACATTTGTTGGCAAAGTAATGTCTCTGCTTTTGAATATGCTGTCTAGGTTGGTCATAACTTTCCTTCCAAGGAGTAAGCGTCTTTTAATTTCATGGCTGTATATGAATTATTATTTTTTTAATTTGAAAATTTACCTTTGAATAGTAGTGATTTGCTGAGTAGAATGTAAATTAGACACTACTTTTATTGTTCACAATTCTTATGAATGTTAATAGAAAAATAAGATTAATAGATGATTGCTTTAAAAATCAACTGTTAGAATATTAGTTTTATTTATTAAATAACATACATTTAGCATTTATTAAACATCTGTGCTGGTAAGTTTGTTAAACTTCAATGATTGGTATTTTTTATGGAGAGATATTATAACATGGTATGATGTAACATGAAAAAGAGACAAATTCTTGAAGTATTCTAAAAAAGTTGACATTTGGACAAGTGCTGAAGGATGTGTACAAGATGCCAATTCAGAGAAGACAGTTACTGGAGAAAATAAGTACAGTGGGAGGGTGATTATCTGAGGAAACTGTAAAAATGCTGAAAAGTTCATGAACTGTAGCTGATGTTTAGGATGGTTGTTAGGAAATGAGGACAAAGTAAGAAAGCCCTTGATCCTGAGCTTATGAGTGGCCCTATGAAGGTTTTGCCACCATGAAACATGCTGTAAAATAATCTATCAAGGTGTTGTAGTGTTAATGCTGATTCTCTTTACTGAAGTAATGAATGAAATAAGATAGTGATTGAAAGTTACGTAATTCTGTTATTAGCATAAAACATAAAAGTATGATTTGGACTTCCCTGGCAGTCCAGTGGTTTAGACTGTGTTTGCACTGCAGGTGGCACTGGTTTAATCCCTGCTTGGGGAACTAAAGATGCTATTCAGTTCAGTTCAGTTCAGTTCAGTCGCTCAGTCGTATCCAACTCTTTGTGACCCCATGAACTGCAGCACGCCAGGCCTCCCTGTCCATCACCATCTCCCAGAGTTCACTCAGATTCATGTCCATCGAGTCCGTGATGCCATCCAGCCATCTCATCCTCTATCGTCCCCTTCTCCCCCTGCCCCCAATCCCTCCCAGCATCAGAGTCTTTTTCCAATGAGTCAACTCTTCGCATGAAGTGGCCAAAGTACTGGAGTTTCAGCTTTAGCATCATTCCTTGCAAAGAAATTCCAGGGTGGATCTCCTTGCAATCCAAGGGACTCTCAAGAGTCTTCTCCAACACCACAGTTCAAACGCATCAATTCTTCGGCGCTCAGCCTTCTTCACAGTCCAACTCTCACATCCATACACGACTACTGGAAAAACCATAGCCTTGACTAGACAGACCTTAGTCGGCAAAGTAATGTCTCTGCTTTTGAATATGCTATCTAGGTTGGTCATAACTTTATTTCCAAGGAGTAAGTGTCTTTTAATTTCATGGCTGCAGTCACCATCCGCAGTGATTTTTGGAACCCCCCAAAATAAAGTCTGACACTGTTTCCACTGTTTCCCATCTATTTCCCATGAAGTGATGGGACCAGATGCCATGATCTTCGTTTTCTAAATGTTGAGCTTTAAGCCAGCTTTTTCGCTCTCCTCTTTCACTTTCATAAGAGGCTTTTTAGTTCCTCTTCACTTTCTGCCATAAGGGTGGTGTCATCTGCATATCTGAGGTGATTGAGATTTCTCCCGGCAATCTTGATTCCAGCTTGTGTTTCTTCCGGTCCAGCGTTTCTCATGATGTACTCTGCATATAAGTTAAATAAGCAGGGTGACAATATACAGCCTTGACGTACTCCTTTATAGATAGAGTGCCTGCTGAACTATGGAATGAGGTTTGTGACATTGTACAGGAGATAGGGATCAAGACCATCCCCATGGAAATGAAATGAAAAAAAGCAAAATGGCTGTCTGGGGAGGCCTTACAAATAGCTGTGAAAAGAAGAGAAGCGAAAAGCAAAGGAGAAAAGGAAAAATATAAGCATCTGAATGCGGAGTTCCAAAGAATATCAAGAAGAGATAAGAAAGCCTTCCTCAGTGATCAATGCAAAGAAAAGAACAGAATGGGAAGGACTAGAGATCTCTTCAAGAAAATTAGAGATACCAAGGGAACATTTCATGCAAAGATGGGCTCGATAAAGGACAGAAATGGTGTGGACCTAACAGAAGCAGAAGATATTAAGAGGTGGCAAGATTACGCAGAAGAACTGTACAAAAAAGATCTTCACGACCCAGATAATCGCGATGGTGTGATCACTCAACTAGGGCCAGACATCCTGGAATGTGAAGTCAAGTGGGCCTTAGAAAGCATCACTACGAACAAAGCTAGTGGAGGTGATGGAATTCCAGTTGAGCTATTTCAAATCCTGAAAGATGCCATTAGGTGCAGCCAAAAAAAATTGATTATTTTTAAAAAGTAGTTGTGATTTAGGACTCTAAAAGGGAAGTTTCTTGCCAGTGCTAAACAGTTTCAAGAAAGAAGTTGGCGACATAATGTTGAAAATCCTAACCTGAAGGATACGGACATAGTGGGTAGATTTTTGTGGTATATGAGAATCTTTAAGGTTAGATTTTAAATAGTTCTAAATATAGTCATATGATAGATATGATAAAAACAATGTTTAAGATTCTTTAAACTGAAAATGATCTAAGAATTAGGAAAAATGGCCAGAACTGTAAATTGAACAAATAAAATCTCAGGCTTTTTCAAAATAGATTTAAATCTAGAAGGAGTGACAAGGGTGTGATGGCTTAAATAAGATGTTACAGTGGTCATTGTATAAATAAGAGTTCATGTTTTGACTTTGTCTTCAGTGACAAGGAAAATTATTTTTTATGTGCAAAGTAAATGTAGTTGAGGTACTTGAAATTGAAGACAGAACAGGGTATGTGAACAGGTAATTATTTTAAATAAGTATATCTTCTAGCCTGGAAGCATTTAATTCAGTAGTACTAATACTATCAAATGAAATCACCAGCAGCAGTTGGTATTTTTTTTTAATACTGTGAGAAACAGGGGTAGCAGAAGAATGGATATAAGCAACGTGTGGGTTTGGAACTAAAGGCTACAGGAATAGAATCTTTCCCACTTTGAGTACATACTGAGTACTTTTTGAAATCAACTTTGTTTTCACAACTCCAGAGTGTCTTAAAATACTGTTGAATATTTTCTTTCTTGGATGACTCTGATGTACTAAGTTGAGCACACAGTTTGCATACAGTATGACCACTAGATGGTGCTGATACAGAAGGAATTTGTGTATAAATGATCAGGTAAATAACAGATCTATGTTATTAAACTTCTTAGTTTAATCTTTTCTTAACACAGCTGCATGTTTTAAAATTTAGTAAGCCATATTATAAAGATAAGAGGGTAGGAAAATGTTATGTTGCATTTATAGTATTGTCGACTTTGTGGTTACTTAGTAATTTTTTTTTCTAGTATTTTAGAGATTCAGTATTGTTCTTCCTTTCATCCTTCAACCTTTAAAAAATTTTCACTAAGATTATTTAATCATTTGCCTTTGTTACTATATCTTAAAGTCTTCTGGGTTTATTTGCAAGTTTCGAAATGTATACAAATAATTGAGGGCCTATCCTGTATAAATTTTTGAACTGTCTTTACTTCCGTATAAAATGTTATAAAATAAATATTTCTAATAGTCATAAATTTTTCATCGTATTTAAAGTGTATAAATGGATATACTTTGTTTAATTATGCTTTCTGCTATTGTGTATGTGTGTGCGTGTGTGTTGGTGCACACTCAGTTGTCTCCAACTCTTTGCAACGCTATGGATTAGCCCTCTAGGCTCCTCTGTCCATGGAATTTTCCATGCAAGAATACTGGAGTGGGTTGCCATTTCCTCCTCCAGGGGATTTTCCTGACTCAGAGGTCGAACTTTGCTGCGTTGGGAGGTGGATTCTTCACCACTATGCCACCTGGGAAGCCTCCTCCTCTTGTTTAGAGTTCTGCTGTAGATAATATTATCGTTCTTTGAAAAAGAAAGATTAAGCTATACAGAAAAAAGAATACTAGGTATTCTCAGTAGTAGAGAATTTGACTGCAAAATTAAAATGTTAATTCTTCATATATCATATTAAAATCTTAATAGTGTTCTCTTTGGTGATTTAAACATTGTGTGGTATTTTTTAAAGTATACTATTTTAAATAGACTTTTCAAGTTCTATAATTAAAATTTTGTTTTAATGGAATAGAGTATCTTTCAGCTTTGCCACATGGGTTGGGTTATTTTAAAGCAGAGATCAGTGAGGACTTGGGTGCCTTCTGCTTCCCAATCAGATTATATGAAACCAATTGTGAGTTAGGTACATACACGGTTTTGCATGCGGGTGTTGACTAAGGGCAATCGATGAGATGATCCTAAATTTCTGTAGCTAGGTAATGGGACATTTTCATGAAGAAACCTGTCTCAAAACTCAAAGATTTTTTTTATGTTACTGGATTTGCATTGTTCCCAATTAAAAGCTCCCTAGCATAAGAAATTACTGTATATGAATGACTGTGTGTGTTGATACTGTTTTCAACTTGGGTAAGATATTTGCATTCAACATTTGTTTTCAATATCCTCATCTTTACCAATCCAGTGTAGCAGAATCTATATAAAATCTAGGTTTCTACCCTAGTTTTCCATCATGTATGGGTCAAGACACACATTTAGGGGCGAAACCAATTACTAGAGCATTTGTATAAACCACACTAATTGGGCTTCCAGGGGGTGCTAGTGGTAAAGAATCTGCTTGCCGGGGCAGGAGACACAAGAGACACAAGTTTAATCCTTGGAGATTGGGAAGATCCCCTGGAGAAAGAAAATGGCAATCCACTCCAGTATTCTTACCTGAAAAATTCCATGGATAAGAGGAGCCTGGCAGGCTATAGTCCATGTGGTCACAAACAGTCTCACTTGTCTGAGCACACAGCCAATTACTAGAGCATTTGTATAAACCACACTGATCAGTACCTGGTCCATGGTAAGATTTTTTATTTTTAGGGTTTTTTTCTTTAGAGAGTATCTTTGTCTTTAGAGAGTATTCATTGTCTACCCTTAGTGTTTGCTCTTACCTCAAATAGATAAGACCAATCTGTGTATGGCCATAAAACTGCCAGCAACTGTTTGTGGAATCCTTGGGAGAAAGCAAACTTTGCTATAATCTGTCAAAAAACATATTACTTCCAGCACTCCCACATGACTCTCAGCCCTTTGGGGGCATGTGTTTGTATCTTAGAGGTGGAATCGTAGAGACAGTGTTTGCGTCTTTTCTTGCCACATCAGGATTTAGTAGACCTAGAGGTTGTGGTTTGCCAATGCTACATTCCAGTAGGCTGCATTTAGTTGGTGCTGGTAAGCAAAAGTAAGCAATATTTTGTAGATCTGCATCTGAAAAAAAAATATTCGTGGCTGAGGTTGGGAATTATGATACCGTTATATCAACTTTAAAATTGAATTACTCAACTACTAGTAAATTTTGAAGTAGCATTTTTATTCACATATTGTGTATAATGGCAATATATTGTGTTATATACTAATGTAGCACAGTATTAAGCAGACAGATTTAGGAGTTTGTGGTTCTCAACTTGAGGGTGCTTATTCAGGGGCTATTTAAAAGTGAAAATTCTCAGATCTCCCATACCCCTAAAAATTCTGATAGGGAGAGGATACCAGTCTGCATTTTTTTTTTTTAACAAGCACCCTAGGTGATTCTGAGGTGGACTGCTGTGTGGAGAAATACAGACCTAGATATTAGATGTTAGAAAGTATCTATTTAACAAGCAGTGTTATTTTGTGACCCAGAGTATTATTTATGTAGTATTAGAAAAAATATGTTTTATTGGCTATAAAATAAAAAATTTAACCTTTTTGTATTTTTACAAATTCATAACTTGATAATCTTAATGTTTATAACATATTTGAGAGGGATGATGCTGATAACAACACTTTTTTATCACAGAAATACCAGAAGCCAATACTTATTTTGCTAATTATTTTGTTTCTGTCATCAAACTCAATTAATCAAAGCACTTAAGACTAATATATTACATAAAATGATCAGGTTACATTCCAAATGGACTTCTCTGTGTCATTAGATCCTCAGAGTTTAATGTAGATGGTACCTTTTAAAACCTTAGTGCTATTTAATGTAAGTGCCTTCTCGATGTAGAAATTTATACCTGAATGAAAAAGACTCCTTTAGTAAAATTGTTTTAAACAATTAGAAGTATTGGCAGAGAGAATCTTCTTGTATTTTTAAATTCAGTGCATATTTATAATTTATTTAAGCAGTGAAGATGCCATTGGATTTTACTTAAGACTGTGATTGAACTTGGTAATCCAGGGTTTCTCCACCCAGTGCATTAAATCAGGCAGCCCCAAAGGGTCTTGGTAGTCCAGTGTTTATAACATTCTTCGTTACCTGCTAATCGAGCTCACTTCCTGGATTTCAGTCCGTCTAGTTATCAGCTAACAAAAGAACAGCTTTTGGTTCCTGCAGACGCTGGTGAAAAAATAATCATGAGAAAGAAATCCACCTTATGCCGTCTTTTTTGCCTACAAATATAAACTCAGCCATCATACAGCTAACAACAGGTACAGAGAAAAGATGCAAGCTCTTTCATGGGAAGAAATTACAGAGAAAATGAGCATCCTTTCTCAAGGTTTTTATTTTCCCTGATCTACAAGTGATGCTGCTGTAATTCTAGCTGCAGTTTTTGCCGATCATTCACCACTCAGCAGCTGGTAGAGAAGTAAGACTGCTTGGCAACCACCTGCAGGGCTGCAGAGATGAATTACATTTTCGGGAACAACACACTTCTATACTCTCGCGCCAGTCGAGGAGGCAATACTAGCTCTAGCCATGGCTCAGTAGGCCCAAAGCAAAAACACTGGGCAAAAAAGGGCTCATCAGATGAACTGCAAGCTGAGCCAGAACCTTCACGCTGGCAGCAGATAGTTGCATTTTTCACTCGAAGACACAGCTTTATTGACTGCATCTCGGTAGCCACCAGCTCCACCCAGGTAACATACCACTTGTTGAAATTGTTTTCAGTATATTTTGGTTCGTGTTGCTATGCAGAAATGTATTAGTATAGATTTCTTATTATTAAAACATTATCTTATGCACTGAAACCCTGGGTGCGCAGAAATGTGTTTTTTCAGTCCATCTATGCAGGTCTTTAGCACAGAAGGGGAAACAAAAATATTTTCCCTTTTGCTCTTATGTAATGCCAAACAAAACAGTCTCAGATTCTGTTGAATGACTTCTCTAAAAATATAAAGCCATTCATACATAAATTAAAATGTGCGTTAATAATGCTTGTCTCCTTATTTTCAGACTGTGTTAAATGCTATGTAGTATGATGTCTGACAAAAGAAAATATCTGTTTAATTTTTATATGTCATTAAATAACCTCAGAGAGATTGTTGCAGTGAATAAGCAAGAAAATTTGAAGTATTTTTATTTTCTAGTGTTTTGAGACTAGATTAAATTGAATACAGTTGGCTATTATTGTACATGCTAATATCTTAAAGTTATTATAGTATGGCTTATTCAAGGGATTTAATGAATCCTTCCATTTCTGTAAATATATTACCTAGGGTTAATTTGAGAGCAGTAAACTTGCATAACTACATGATAATAATAAAATTTTATCATATATTCAGTTGACAGTTCAAAGAGCTGAGCAAACACTAAAAGTCTCCAAATTTTAAAAAGATGATGTAAAACAACTTTTTGAGGAGTATTAAAAATATAAGGAAATATAAAGGTAATAATTTGATGAAATACCTATTATTTGGTATTAAAGGAGGATTGGGGGAATATTTTTATTTTAAAACATGTTTTTAATAGATATTCACTCAACTCTAGTAAAAATAAAAGCATAACAATTAGTCTAATTTAAAAACAAGATGAGAATGCTGTTGTCCTTTGACATCAATCATATTTAAATTAAAATGTAGCCACATACCTTAGGGCCTTTTTAAAAAATATTCATTTAATTGAAAACCATCTTTTAAAAAAAGAATTAGAAGCAGCACAGTAAGTATAAAGTAACTGTCAAAGCTTCTTGGTTTTGGTTTTAGAATTGTCTTTCAATAATTTTTATTTTAAAATCTTAAATTTCTTAAGTAAAAATATTGTACTTGTTTTTCTTACATTTTTGAGAGAGGTGAAATTACTTGGTTACGGAGGGTTGCTAATAGTTTATAAGTAGGCAGTGAAGTTACTTAAAACTTAAGAGGCAGTGATTCATTTAACCCTTAGATTGACTTCTGCCCCAAGAATTTAACTAGCTTAATTTTAACTGCAATTACATATACCAAAAAGGGACACAGGGGCTAAAGCTTGGCATTGTTATTCATTGTGGATTAATAGTAAGTGATATTTCCATTGTCAATGAGAAAATTATGTTAAAAACTTCAGATACACACTACTGTATGTGTATATGCACAGACATAACCATTGATATATAATTCATCTTATAAAGGACATACAAACAAAACCAAATAGTTTACATAGAAAGCTATTGAAACCACACAATTTCATTATAGTTACCTAAGAGTTGGGCCATAAAGCTACTATTGCATTGCACTAAAATAGTCAGGATTTTAATGAAAACTCTATTTGTAGTTGATCCTACAAAGCTATTTAAAATTGTATCTTCCTCCCATTTGGTTCATATCACTTGGGTATACTGACAAATGACTTCTTTTTATTTCTTTCAGCCCTCTTTCTGTTATTTATTTTGTCTTTTTCATTACCTTTGTATTTCGTATCTGTAAATATAGACTTTAGGTCAGAGTTTTAGCTTCTATTTCTCCAGCTCTGGAGTACCAACATAGCATTTTTCATTTTGTGTTCTTTTCCTCACTGATGAATTGTATATTTTGTATGTCAAAATCTTTTGTTGTAACTCACTGAAATTCATTTTACAAGATGAAATGTAATAGGACTGAGAACGAATGTGAGACCTATTTAGATGTTAGTTAATCCTATGATACATTTTTATGTTTCATTTACTGACTCATGTCTAGAAGTTTTATTTTTTAGCAGCAGAGGAATTTTATATTGTTAAAACAAAGTAGATTAATGAAATTTTGTAGTTTATTGAGCATATGCTATATACCTATGAATATATATGTATGATAGTGTTTTGTTCTATCATTATAAATAGCAACAGTGATTACCAGGTCTCCTGTTTCACTATTGTCAGAAATATTCTTTTCTAAGATTTGATAGGAAGATTAACTTTCATTCTAATTCCTTATAACTATGATGTATGGTACTTTTGTGGAGAAGGCAATGGCACCCCACTCCAGCACTCTTGCCTGGAAAATCCCATGGACAGAGGAGCCTGGTAGGTTGCAGTCCATGGGGTCGCTAAGGGTCGGACACGACTGAGGGACTTCACTTTCACTTTTCACTTTCATGCATTGGAGAAGGCAATTGGAAAATGGCAACCCACTCCAGTGTTCTTGCCTGGAGAATCCCGGGGACGGCGGAGCCTGGTGGGCTGCCATCTAGGGGTCGCACAGAGTCGGACACGACTGAAGTGATTTTGCAGCAGCATGTTACTTTTAGCATTCTGGAGAGTTGTTATTAAATGCAGTTTTACTAATTTGGAAGTAATTACTCTGATTTAATATCCCATCAAATGTCCTCTATAAATAGAAAACTTACAGATTCACTTAAATTGCTCATCTGTTTAAGATATTTGTATTTACAGCTATATTTTTGTGTCAGATTCTACTGTAACATGTGGAACTTAGTGGAAAAATCATTAATATTTTTTAAATGTTAGGAAATCCAAGTGATTATAGACTTCTCCAAGACCTCTCCCTCAGCTTCTCAGATGGGGCTTGCTGTGAAGTTGGTGCTCAGTAACTGTTTATGGAATTGACTGATAATTAGTTTTCATTTCTCTCACCTAACACCTTGTTATCTCATGGCCTTCCAAAATATGAAACCTAATCTGAAACCTCTTGGGTACCTATCTTTATTGGATTCACTCTATTGCCATCATAAGTGCCTTTGATTCTTCACGGTAGCCCATCTCTTCCTCACTTCCCTTTTCTTCTTCTCCTCTCTTCAGATTTTCTTCAAGCTACACAAACCCCCTATCATTTCCTCACCCCTTTACCCAGTGATGATAACCATACAGTTTGTAAATTGTCACTAATGTCTGTCATTTGGCTGTATCCCAAAAGTTTATATTGTGAATTTTTTTTAATGTTAAGCTGAATTTTTTGTGCATTATTTTACTTTGGTTTAAGTTTTTCTATTTTGAGCTCCATTACTACTTATGTTCTTAATTTTGATTAGTCATTATAGAAAATGTGGGATACTCATTGTCGAGTCCTCCTTAGTTCCTCATCTCAGCCTTTTTTCTGTTTTTGTATTTACGATTCTTTAATGTCTATTTGCCCTCTCCTATTTAGTGTGTGCAACTCTGTTCCTATCTGGGACCAGTTTTTATATTCAGCAGGGCTTTAAAGAAGTCTGGCATAGTACTTCTAGACTTTGCTACCTGATTATTTCCTAAGTAAAAGCTTTTATCTACTTGGTGATGTCAGTGTTTATTAATGAAAATTGTAGCCATGTAAGCTTTGAACAGCTGTAATGTGGTAGATCACTTCAAATGTATATTTAGCAACTGTTCCCATATTTTGGGTTACTTCAGAATCCCTAATGTGGATCATTAGAAATGTTCAAAATGAATTTTCTACCTTCCCCAGACAGTTGACATGCCAAATTAAGCTGAAGACAGCAAAATTTTCTTCGTAGGAGTGAATGAAACAGACATAATGAATTACCATAATTGAAGCAGAACAATAAAATTTTAACAGGAGTGAATATTAGCCACATGAATTGAATAATCTGCTTTTTAGAGGAAAAAAAAACTGTCATAAATTAAAATATAAGAAACCACTGTTCATTTAGATGCCCACTGTTCAGATACCACAAAAATAGGCTAATTTGTATAAAAGCATACTATTTGTCCTAAACAGGTACATTCTGGAGTAGAAAAGATTTAAGTTTTAGGAGCATTGGATATACTGTCCCCAAAATGAAGACAAAACATCAACTTCATTGAGTTAATTGATTAAACAGTTAAATGCATGTAACATATTTAGTACAGTGCCTGGCAGCTATTATTTTTATTGTTTTGTTTTATTATTTTATTTTTTATTGCTTAGTTTTAATAGTCTTAAAATTCAAATAAGATAATTAGCAATTACAGTACCTAGGATAGTGCAGTTCATCCAGACATTCTGTACACTTTTAAATCCTCAGTTGCAGAATTTAAGGGAAGAGCCCCAGTGAGCACTTCAAATTCTTGATAAGCCCGCCGGTTCCCTGATCTTGCGTTCTTTCCCAACACTCACTTCTGCAAATGCTAGATCAATCACAACTAGACAACTAAAATTTAAGTGATTATGCACCTTTTACTGGTATTCCCAGGTGGCTCAGTGATAAAGAATGTCCCTACCAATGCAGGAGCCACAGGAAACACAGGTTTGATCCCTAGGTTGGGAAGGAAGATCAATCCCTTGGAGGAGGAAATGGCAGTCCGCTCCAGTATTCTTGCCTGGAAAATCCCATGGACTGAGTGAGGAACTTGGCAGGTTGTGGTCCATGGGGTCACGAGGAGTCAGACAGGTTGAACCAACTAGCAGGCACACACCACCTTTTACCAAACTTGCCATCGGTACTAATTTTATACTTTGCATTCCTTTCATCTTAATTGCTACAAAAAATCCGAGCCTTCCAGATCACTGTCACTTATTTCCTTATCTCTGTTTGACTCTGATCTGTTCTAAACTCCATCTATGATCTCCCAATTCCTTTTATTCTGCTTCATTTCTTTGGAACTCCCAGTTCATGGTCACCAAGATTTCCTTTATCCTCAAACTCTTCTGTGATGGTTTATCTCATCTTTTTTCTCTCATAGAAATCTGGCATTCCTCCAAGATTACTATTTTTTTCTGTAGCCCTCACAAAAAGTGAAATTATTATGTAGCACATCCTGTTTACCTTGGGACCAACAAGTGGAGTTGATGTCTTCCTTGCTTATTATTGATATTTATGGATGATTGTAACTTCTATCTTTAAAAAATGTACCTGTCATCAGACTGACAGTGTTTTCTACTCCCTCTCATGTCTAGTCATATACATCTTATGCATCTAGTCGTATACATCTGCTCACTGATGATTTGAACCACCATTTACACTGATGATTTAAACCAAGGTTTACTATCTTATCTTTGTCCACTATTCATGTAATCATTCTTTGAGATTTTCAGTCTCCTGATGTGATCCTTCTAAAATCTTGATCTCTCGGTTCTTTGATTATCCTTACCTCTAGGATTCTTACTTTTTTCTTTCACTTGAGTGACCTGCCTAAATGGTTATATTAAGACCTCATTAGGGACTTCCCTGGTGGTCTGGTGGCTAAGACCCCATGCTCCCAATGCTGGGTGCCTGGGTTCGATCCTTGGTATTTAGTGCAACCAAATAAATAAATAATAATTTTTTTTTTTAAAAGATCTCATTATCATTGAGTATATCACTTAGTAAATCTCAGTTGCAAACATTTCAGAGTGACTAGCACTTCCTTTCTTTTCAGCTCCTCTCCTCTGTAACAATTCTTTTACCCTCTAAAGACCTCCAGCCCAACTTTTTACTATCTATCACTTCTTTCATGTACCCACTTCCCTCCTTGCCTTGGTCAAATTCCTTGGCCCATAACTTTAAAGAATACCTTTCATAATCTTAACTTGCTTGTTCCTTTGTCACTTCAATGGTAAGATCCAATCTTGGTAAATTGCATCTCTGCCTCCTCCACATTGGGTCCAAAGCTGCATGTTAAATTTCCAATACCTGTTTCCTGGCCCTCATTCTCAATTGATGGTCTTATTCTGTCTCCCATCCGGTTAAATAATCCATTTGTGTTCTTAAATCTCACCCATCACTTTTGTACTAAATCTTCAGTTGTGACTTTTCAGAGAGTTCTGAAATTTGCTCTTCATTGCACTATCTGTCTTTCCCTCTGTACTGGAGTATTCCCATCAGCGTACATACTCAGCATAGTACCTCTCATTAAAACAACCCTCTTGGAGTCTAGACTGTCAAATCCAGTGATCAGTTCTCAGTCTTCATTTTACTTGACCCTTCCACAGCTTTTTACACATCGACTACTCACTCCCTCCTTCAAATTCTTTTCTCATTTAACTCTTAAACACCATTCTCCTTACTCTCTCAACCTTATTTCCTTTTCAGTATCCTCCTCCTCCTCTTAACTACTAACAGGGTAACTCAGGGCATCAATCCTTGAACTTCTTTTTTTATACTCATATTTCAGTTGATCTTATTCAGGTGCCCTTAATTAACATCAATATTCATATCTTCAGTCCAGAGCTAATCCCTGTTCACTAGACTTGTATATATCTAGCTTTCCTAATCAGTATCTCCACTTAGATTAAGTATCTGAAAGTTAACATGTCAAAAATAGAGTTCCTAATATTACTTTTCCCCATCCTCATTTAATCACTGAGATGCTGAAGATAAAAAACCCTTGAAATCATCTTCTCTTCCTTTTTGTTTTGCTCACATAATTTAATAGCAAATTCTGTTCGCTCTGTATTTAGAATATATGATCTAACCACTTCTCGCTACTCTATAATGACTAATTAAACTTATTTAATTTGTTGCCTGAACTACAGCAGTAGATAATCTATTTGGACTCCCTATCTCCATTCTTCACTCTCAGCAGTCTGTTCTTTACCCAGAAGCCAGAGGAATCCTTACAGAATGTCAGTTCATGCCACTATCTTGTTTTTATCACTTCCATGGCTTCCAATCCTACGTATAATAAAATCCTAAGTCCTTCTTTACCATAGTTCAAAAGGCCCTTTATTATCTAGTCCCTGGCAGTGTCTGTAATCCCATTTCCTATTGCTGCCTCACTTACTTTGCTGTATTGGCCTTGTTCCTATTTCTCAAATAAATCAAGCATGTGGCTATCTCAGAACCTGATGTTACTGTTTCCTCTGCCTGGAACATTCTTTCCTCAGATATTCTCATAGTTCATTTCCTCACTTCCTTCAGATTTCTGCTCATCTGTTACCTTCTCGGAGGATCTTTCTAGATTCTTATCTAAGGTAGCAGGCACTCCTTCATTCCAGACATCACTGTCCTTTTATCTTTTTAAACATTTTTCTTCATAGCACTTAATACTGCCTGACTCTTTATTATCATACATTGTTAATCCATCTGAATTCTCTCTTAACTGTTTTGTGAAACATGTCACACTTCAGTGTTATACTGATCTTCCAGCTGATGATGCTCTTCTTATTTACCCTTCACCTTGAGGAGGTGAGGCAGGGAGAGAAGAGGAGAAAAACTATTAAGTTTCCTTATAACTAGGATGAATGTATCACTCACTGACCAAACTTGGAGTACTTTTGATAGAAAAGGGAAACTTCCCAGGCAAACAGAGGCATATGGTATTATTATCTATAAGCTTTTATCTTATGACACTTCCTCCCAGGCAGCAGGTCTAAGTATTCACCTCATGAATTGGCCTAACCTTATCAATATACATTTTAAACATTTGGCCTCAGTCCTAATGAGAGTTGTATTTTGAATTGGTCAAATATATATATGTATAAAATACATTCGTGTATTTACTTAAATGTGTTTAAATATATATTTTTTTCTTCATCTCTAAAGAATGAAATTGCTTATATTCAGCAGTGTAATGCCTTTGTATTAAACTGGAAGATAGAGTAAGTAGATAATCCTCTTAAATTACTTTGGAAGTACCAACTCTGATAGTAGAATAAATTTCCTGGAGAATCAGTAGAAACAGTCTCTTTGAGTAATGATTACCAAGCAGTCAAAGTTAGGATAAAAATTCTGTTATCTGGTTGTGAGATGCTGTCTCTTGACAAAGTTGAATTTCCTACTCAGAAGGCCAGTACTTTTGATAAAAATGCCATTACTCAGATTTGGAAATTGTTTCCCTTTATACCCAAAACATAACTACTCAAAAATATGTTTAAGTGGTGTTTAAGACCCAGTAATTTGGGCACTAGAAAAGCATAAAGATGAAGATTAAACAAAAAGTTTACAGTGGTTATTTTCACTTAAAGAAATACCAGATTGACCTTTAATCCAGCAGTTGCACTCCTTGTTTTTCATTCAAATGAGTTGAGCACTTATGTCCACATAAAAATTTGCACACAGATGTTTACTGCAGCTTTATTCATGATTGCTAAAACTTGGAAGCAACCCAGATAACCTTCAGTGGGTAGATAAAATGTTATTAAGTGTTAAAAAGATATGGAAGAACTCTATAAGTGTATATTTCTAAGGGAAATACACCAGTCTGAAAACGCTACACATTCTATGCTTCCAACTATATGACATTCTGGAAAAGGCAAAACTATGGAGATAGTAAAAATGTTAGGAAAGAGGGAGGGATGAATAGAGCACAGATTTTTAGGTCAGTGAAACTATTCTGTATGGTACTATAATGGTGGATACCTGACATTATACATTTGTTTAAACTTGTAAATGTACATCAAGAATGAACCCTAGTGTAAACTATGAACTTTGGATAGCAGTGATGTGTCATTGTAGATTAATCAACTGTGCAATGTACAGCTCAGGTGGGAAATGTTAATAATGGGGATGCAGTGCATGTGTTGGAGAAGGCAATGGCACCCCACTCCAGCACTCTTGCCTGGAAAATCCCATGGATGGAGGAGCCTGGTGGGCCGCAGTCCATGGGGTCGCTAAGAGTCGGACACGACTGAGTGACTTCGCTTTCACTTTTCACTTTCATGCATTGGAGAAGGAAATGGCAACCCACTCCAGTGTTCTTGCCTGGAGAATCCCAGGGATGGGAGAACCTCATGGGCTGCCGTCTGTGGGGTTGCACAGAGTTGGACACGACTGAAGCGACTTAGCAGCAGCAGCAATGCATGTGTTGGGCCAAGGTTATATGGGAACTCTGTACTTTCTAAAGTCTGTTAAAAGAACAACATCGATAGCTTGAGGTGGATTAGATTGGCTATCGTTTGAGGAACTGAGTAAGTAAAGTTTGTTATATAAGCTCTTCATAAATAGGAAGTGTGTTGTGTACATCTTTGTAGTTTCTGTGTAGTGCCATAACTGTTAGGTTGTCCTTTTGTCAAGGAGGGCTCAGATGGTAAAGAATCCACCTGCAGTGCGGGAGACTTGGATTCGATCCCTGGCTTGGGACGATCGCCTGGAGAAGGAAAAGGCTACCCACTCCAGTATTCTGGCCTGGAGAATTCCATGGACAGAGGAGCCTAGCAGGCTACAGTCCATGCAGTCTCAATGAGTTGGACACAACTGAGGAACTTTCACTTTTACTTTTTTTTGTCAAGGACACACAGCAATATATGTGTTTTATTGCACAAACTTCAATTTGCATATTTTAATATCTAACATGTATGTATGTGTGCATGATATATATAGTTTTAGGATTAACTTTTAAAATAATCTGTTAATAACAGTACTAAAAAGTGACAGGCCCATAACCTCTGGGGTCAGAATAGGACATTCAACACGTATACCATTTTTGCTCTTATTTTAAGCAATATTTGTTTTCATGAGAATTGTATTCCATACCTCTTATCACAACTATATTTCAGTAATCAATTGGGTAATGATTTAATAGCAGCTGCAAAACCAAAAGCTTCACAAGAGCTGATAGGATAGATGCATGTTTTCTTATATCCCTAGAGCCTAGAGTGGTGAATGTAGATGATGACTGTTTGTTGAATGAATAAAGTTAATTATGTGTGTTTATTTTCATTTAATCTGATGATGGCTACAAAGAAGTTTGGAACTTCTAAATATGGTTTGGCCACTGTAAATTTCCCAAGCCATTTTTATGTACAACTATGGCTTTAAAATTATAAGTCTGCATTACAGGATTTTATAAAATCATGTCTATTTCAAAACTAATTCAAAGGCTTCTGTGAAAAAGTTGAAGATATATATTAATATATGAAGAACTTATATTCTTACTGTTAAAATTTGACTTAGTGTCATTTTCTTAAAGATTTTTCTCACTGTGTACTTCCTGGCACTGTTATTTAGATAACATTTTTCAGTCCTCCATTCTTATATCAAAATTTAGAATTTTGATAAAGGTAAGAGTAGCCATTCAGATCATACAGAGAATGGTATCCTACAATTACCAGCTTATTTACCAAACTTTAAATAAACCAACTGATGTGGCAATTGTATAGGCATGTACAAATCAGTTAACAAAGACTGAACCTATTTTGTGCAAGTGTAAACCAACTGGTATCACATCTGGAAGCAGTAGAATTTTAGAATCCTAAACACGACTTTTGACCCTAGACAAATTTATTTAAAAGATGTTTTCCCTTTCACCTCATAACAGGAGTGCTGCCTGTTCATTCTTTATCCATTAGCAGACCCCAGTTTAGTCCCTTTCTGAGGAATATTATCAGTATTTTTGAAATCTAAACTGTGACTATTGACTCAGCCAGCTGTGAGCATAAGGAAGTTATTATTATGACAGAATGGGACCAGTTGATTGCCTTACAAAATTTTTGTTGGCTCTAAGGCAAATAACTGAAGATTATAATCTGCAATTTGAAACGAAATGTATCCCAGCCTTATTTTTCTGTATTTAACTCCGACTAATCTTGCTGGAACCATCGAATGTATCAAAGCATCATAAATTTGAAAAATAATCACTTTGTAAGTATTTTGACATATAGCAGAAAAAGATAAATATCAACCTTAGGAATTAAATGCTTCAACTATACTAAATACATAGCAGGATTTTGGAGAGCAGTGGTTGAGAGTGTTGTTTTTAGAGGATGATGGACTGAGTTTAAAGCTCTGTTCTATTTTAGCTGTAGCACATTGGATAAATTACCTAAATTCTGAGTCTCTTTCTTCCACCTGCAGAAAACAAGGATCAAGATTTAGTAAAAAATTAAATGGGACAAACCCGCAAAACCCTTACTGTAATACCTGACATCAGTAAAGTACCTATCATCATCTTTATCACCACTTTCACAACCACCCGTGAAATTGATCCTGTAAAATATTCTGGTCTTCTAAGTGGGGAATCTGGAGATACCGAGAAGCACTCTTATTACAGAATGATGAAGAATTATGTTTTGACAAGAGGATTGGTAACCTTGAGTAGGTCCAGCCAGAAAAACAGATACCACAGTAATCATTTTAACAGGGAAAATGTAATATGAATGGTGATTTAAAAGGAATTGGAGAACTGAAAAGGAAACATGTGAACACCAAAATAAAACAGAGATAGAAACAACAGGAAGCAGCTACCATCTGAGAAGGGACCCTAGGGATCGAGTTGAGGTTAGTAGAACCCAGAAGTTTGGAAGAAGGGCACCTCAGGCTTTAAATAGGATCTGTCAGTGATATTTACTACTTAATACAGTTTAAAAAGGAAAGAGGAGAATATCTTTTGAGCAGATGTTCTTCAACAAGACACGTTTACTTTCACATAGGATATTATTAAGCAGTTAACTATTGCTAGACAGAGAACAAGGCTTCCCAGATGGCACTAGTGGTAGAGAATCTGCCTGCCAGTGCAGGAGACATAAGAAACATGGGTTTGATCCCTGGATTGGGAAGATTCCCTGGCAGGGGCCATGGCAACCCACTCCAGAATTCTTGCCTTGAGAATCCCATGGACAGAGGAGCCTGGCAGAGGGACGACTGTGCAGCACTGTAGACTGTAGTGCACGCATGCAGACAGAGGACAACATGAAACTGGCAATTTGGGGGCATTTTAATATTTTGAACGTCATCAAATACTAGAACATCTTGAGCACTCTGTGATTCGTAGTGGCTGCCCAAGCACAGAGTCTCTTAGCAATGTCTTCTATGTGTATAGAATGAAAGTGGGCAGGGGGAGGGATGGATATACACAGTCTGTTCTGAGTCACTTTATCATTCTAGAGTGCTGATAAACTCAGTCTCTTTTGTCAATCATATTGTTTCATTCATCCAAGAAACATATATTAACTACTTCCTATATGCTAGATATTATTCTAGGAGCTAGGTATACAGGAACAAGAATCCTTACTAAAGACTGAGGCCGGAGCTTGTTTAGAGTGTGAAACAGCAGAGAGGCCAGAATGGCCGAAACACTAAGTGGGAGGAGAATAATAGATCACTTCAGAAAGGTTAGTAGTGACCTGAATCATCAGGGATTGTACAAGCATGAACAAAATAGGGTACATGTATGAGTACTAGGAAGTGCTGAGCTCCCGTCTTAGGTTAGTCATTGTGGAGTCCATGGTTGTGTGTGTTTCTGTAGCCATAGTCTGATAAATGTGGGGAGGCAGGCAGCATATTGCATTTGGTAGTTTCATATCTGTTTGTTAATTATGTGACCACAGCTTTAAATTCAAGTTTTGGATTTCTGTTTACTTGAAATTTTGAATGATGTTGGCTCATCCTTGTATCAGTACAAAGTGAATGGCTAAATGCTGATGGAATGCTATCTTTTTATAATGAAGGGATGATTACTGTAACTATTCATAAATATCAATCTTGCAAACTGAAATATTGATGGATTCATGAACTACTGTGTTCTGTCTGTGTAGACTAACAGATTTGCACCCATGCTTCTATACTAGGATTGTTGATCACTAGACTGTTTTCATTTCTCCCCTTTGTTATTTTAAAATCAAAAATTTGTATTTAATCCCTTAGTATTTGTTTCAGAATATATCTAGTTTTGTTGCTATTTGCTTCAGAGATAATTATGATATGAAGATCATATGCAGCTGGTTCAAATAACATGTTATGGAGTTTATATTGAATATACTATTTGGAATAAATGTGGCAAAATGAGCATTTGAATCAAATAGGAACCAGATCTAAGCAGTGACAAAAACTTATTTTGAAGGTTCTGGACCCCTGTTGACTACAATGATTCCCAAACAGTTTTGGTAAATTTATCGTGCTGCCTTTTATCCTTCTATAAACATACGATAAGCTTGCAGTTCTTTTCCTTGATTTCTCTTTCCCTCTTAGATATTTTCTTTGACATTTATTCAAAGAAACATGTCTCATTACCACATTGTAGAAATTTAAAGAAAGGAACTTAGATTAAAAATATTAAACTATACCATACAAAAAACAAAAAAAGAAGGAAAATTCTTATAGACCAACAGTGGTGTGGGGGTAATTATTTTCTTGAAGATATTGATAACAGAAGACCTGCTAATTCATTTATTTCATTTTCCTTAAATATGTTATAAATTTACTTAGCACTTATTGAATCTTTGTGGGTATTCTAAGCTCATTACCTGGTAGTATGGTATTATCTTTCTTTAGAATTTAATTTTATGAGCATATTAATAAGTAAGACTATAAGTGAGAAAAAGTTAAGAAAAATATATTCAGAAAGCCTTGTAAATCTTTTATGGTTGGACTATCCTGACTGTGATATAAAAGATAATTTTTAGTGGCCATTGTTGTTGTTATTCTTAATAATCCTTCCCAGCTTCCCATCAGTCATATAGGTACCACTTCTACATTCAAAAATTATCTTTATTTGACTACTCATGTCCATTTTCACCATTACCATCATTTGGTTGAAGCTACTGATCACCTCTCAGCTGGATTATCATAGCAGCCTCCTAATTATTCCTTCTGTTTCTTCCTGTATCAGACAGTATTCATATGCACATATAGAAAACCACTTTAGCTATTTCAAGCAGAAGGGATTTATTAAAGGTAAGGATTCTCTATCTATCTATCTATATATTTTTTTTCATGTATCGAGTGGAGTGAGTGCAAGTGAAGGAGGGAGGTACATAGTCATAAATGTAGATGTGCAGTACACGTTAAGCATGTGGCTATACCTCATGAGGCTTCAGACCACTTTTTATCAAAATCTTTCTAAAAGCTGCTTTCATAATTTTAAGCTCTTACATCAAATTTAAAATGTAAAACTGTGAATAAATAACAAGTATCTCTAAAATTTAGTTAAAACATTTTTCAGAAAGCCATCAATTTGATACTGGCATTTAAAAAGTACTTTTAAAATTTGCACAATCTAGTTACCTTATGGGAATTTACCATTTTCTGCAGTATTCTTTGAGACAGTGTTAATATTATAGCCTCTGTTGTCATGGAAACAAGTCTCTGAAGGAGGCCTCAGAGGCTAATGATTCCATGGTGTTGCTATGGATAGAAACAACTGAGACTGTTGTTAGTCACATGGTCAAGGTTAAAAAAAAAAAACAACTAAAACTCTTTGAAGCTGATCTTATTGAGTGATACAAATGGAACAGAAAAAGGATGATGGCCTGAAAGTCATATTGTCTAATAAAATATGTATGTAAGATTTTTCAAGTTTCAAATGGTTAGGTTGAATTTCTTTTCTATAATAACCCAAATGTAATGGTTACTCTATATTGCTGCCTCATTATTCATATTAGAGTCTTAAGTTTGACATTTTCCAATTTAGAATCATCTCATACAGCTCACCAGAATTTTACCATGCTCTCAATCCTGCACTCAAAATATCCTCTTCTTTTCTTTTTTCTCTGTTATCATATTTAACATCTATACTGTTCCTCATCACTCAACCTTCATTTGACTAGAAATTATTTGTTTAGGGCAGTATTTTGTTTCATGCAAACTAAATGACTTATTTTGTTGTTATATAATCCTTTGTGACTCAAACTGGTTATTGATTGTAGCTGGGAAATTATGCGTGTTGATATGCATTTGTTTTTGAAGACTTTCTCAGCAGTATTTTCCTTTCTTAAGAAAGAGGCAGGGGTATATGTTCTTCAAAGCACTTGCTCAGTGCCCTATAGAGAGTGGGGTGGAATCAGATGGTGTACGTTTTGTTTCAGATTTTTAAAAATGGTGTTCAGATCCTTTAAAGGATTCTATCAAAAGGAAATATATTTAGAATAGGTTCAGGGCCAGTATTACAAGGTAACATTGAAGAGTTTATAGTATATCATAAAGGGTTTTTGAGAGCAACTTTCTAATGGAGGAAATGTTTATGCTTGGTCTTGAAATTTGTTATAAGCATATAGCTTTGTCCTTTTTATGTTAAAGTAGATTATTAATTAGCTAATATCTGACTCCATTATAGAGGCAAAAAGAAACTTCTTATAGGTTTTAGATATGTCTCTTACTTTGATTGTGGTAATTGTTTCACAGGTGTTCAAACTCATTAAAGTGTATACATTAAAAAGTACAATTTCTTGTATATCAGTTATACCTTAACAAAGCTGTTTTAAAAAATTAAATAAAGATGATAAATGTTAGACTTTCTTGTCTCTGATACTTTGGGTGACTACAGCCAGTTATTTTGTAGTTTATCACTCAACTTGGGTTTGTCTGATGTTGAATGTTATGCATCTTTGATAAGAATGTCCCAGAAGTGATATACTCTGATTACATTCCATCAGGTAACATATGATTTTGATTTGTCCCATCCCTGATGATGTTAACTTTGGTTAAGATAGTATCTGCTGGATTTCTTCACTGTAATTAATAAAAGTTTGTAGGGGAGATACATGTGTGTCTGTGTGTGTGTCTCCCACTCAAACTTAATTCCACTAGAATGAAATGGAAGGGTCATTCAACAGCAGTAGAAGTTTTAACATTTGTTGATGTTTCTTAAATGAGTAATTACTGTGGTGGTTGCCAGATTATAATTTTGTGACTCCATCATTGCTTCTGCATTTTTGATTGGCATCTACTGTAAGGAAATGTGCTTTTCTCTCTATTCATTTCATTGTTATATAATTATATAAGTGTACACTCTTGGAGTCCACTTTAATTCAGTGGGGTTTATGCCATCATACTGACTGATGCCATCATAGGGGTCTGCCCTGGTAGCTCAGAGGTTAAAGCATCTGCCTGCAGTGCAGGAAACCTGGTTTGATCCCTGGGTCTAGAAGATTCCCCTGGAGAAGGAAATGGCAACCCACTCCATTATTCTTGCCTGGAGAATCCCAGGGACGGAGGAGCCTGGTGGGCTACCATCCATGGGGTCACAAAGAGTTGGACACGACTGAGCAACTTCACTTTATGCCATCATTATTGTTATCTGAGTCTCACATCATTCCCAGTGTAACCAATAAGAGCCCCAGCAAGCTGACTTCTATGTCCTTTGTCATGCCTCATTAATTCTTTGAGCACCTCCTTATTTTCTGGCACGGCAGAAAGTTCTAGGCTCTAGCTCTGGAGTCATTTCTCCAAGATTCCTTTTTTAAAAAATTAGAGAATGGATTTTTATAAGCCAAGTCTGAGTGCTAGGTATTTTCATGCTATTGAGGTCTTACTGCTCCCAGATGTTCTCTGTAGACAGAGCAAGGGTACATATGTATATGTAAACACGTATTTATTTCTGTATTTGTCTATATATATTGAAAACCAATCTGTCATATGAGTGCCTCCAAATCTAGTCTAGAACCATAGATTTCATGCTGATTTTCTCCCTTTCCATGTTTGCAACTCCATTCTCTGATGTGAGGACCCTTGCTCCCACTATCCTTTATATATTATTGGATCAAGTCTCAGGTATGTCAGCAACCTCCTATCACTGATGATGCTCTTGGTGGACATCCTTCCCACCCTGCTCAAGATCAAAGAGATATCCCCATCTTGTTCCACTGAGGCCTCTATACCTCATGGCAGACTACTGCTAGTGCCACATAGACACTGTCACACTTGGGATCCAACAAAAATACCAGGCTGCTGCCACTGCCTGCCCACGTGCGATATCCTCTTCATCCTGCTTAGACTCCAGCACCACTTCTGCACCCATCCATTCCCTGCGCACAGATGCTGCCTCACTCTGCTGACTTCAACAACCTCTGCTTGCCTACATCAAGATCCTGATTATATTCTATCATTGCTACCTTCTAGAAATATAATTTTTGTACTTCTGTTAATATGACAGTAAACCATCTGGAATTTTACATATGGCGTAAGGTAGTAGGGTAAGGGTTCATTTCATTTTCTATATGTATATTCAATTGATTGAGCAGTAGTTTTCTAGAATAATTGAAGTATAGTTGAACAATATTATGTTGGTTTGAGAGTACTAAATGATTTGATATTTGTATACATCATGAAATGATCACTACAGTAGGTCTTATAACCAACTTTCCTCATACAAAGTTTTATGATATTACTGACCTTACTTTTTGTGCTGTATATTACATCCCTGTGACTTACATAACTAAAGGTTTGTACCTTTTAATTTCCTTCACCTATTTTGTCCACCCCCCCACTCCCTCCATTTATGGCGTCTGTGCATTTGTTCTCTGTATCTATGAGTCTCTGTTTTCTATCTGTTTTCATTTTGTTTTGTTTTTTTTGGTGAAATCATGTGGTATTTGTCTTCTTCTATCTGACTTACTTCACTTAAATTCTTTAAAACTATCTTTTTCTCTTTGTCATAAATTAGGAGTCAGAATCTCTTGGGATTTTCAAACATTTTTAAAAAGTTACAAGTATTCCATTGAAAATTGGTAGCATTTAAATTATTTATTTTAAGTTCATAATATGGAATTCAACTTTTTTTTCCCCTGTAGGAAGAATATATATTAATGGTGGCTGGAATCCCAAGTAAGACAGAGACTTTATTCCTAATTTATTTTTAATTGTGATAAAATATATGTAACAAAATTTTACCATTTTAACCTTTCTTAGTACACTTAAGTACAATTAATTCAGTGTCAATAAATACATTCATGGTGTTGTGCAGCCATCACCATTGTCCATCTCTGTAACTTTTCCATCTTTCAAAACAGAACTCATTTAGAGAACCATTTAAATTGGTAATATTATAAAGAAAGAAAAAAGGAAACAATATCTAATGGCTTATAATCTCTTTCTACAGGATATCCAGGTAACAATAGTCTAGCAGATCTTTTCCTCATTCCTCACAAGTTAACTTCTGTGAGCTTAAGCTCATTTGTAAAATGAAGGGTTAAACTTGATCCCTAGCTTCTTCAACTCTAATGGTCTTATAAAAATGATTGAAAATTTTAGCATCTTTTTGAACAATTAATGTGAAATACATTTTCAGTTTATTTTCTAGAAAATGAGATGGTAAAATATTATAATTGCTTTTCTCTTAATAGGAATAGATCTTCCATCCCTCACCATGCATTACAGCATCACTATATAATCATTGTTGACAACTGGAAAAGTAGAATTCAAAATAGAGGCAGGGGAAAAACTATTCATAATCCTGTCCTCAGAGGTTAACTTATCAAACATTTCTTTCTATTTTTTAAATAAAATTTTTATCTTCCTTTTTTAAGTTAATGTCATGCCATAGGCAATATCCTATATGACTTATAGACTGTTCTTACAGATGATTATTAATCGATGCATAGTATTTGCATGCTAAGTCGCTTCAGTCATGTCCGACTCTTTGCAACCCCATGGACTATAGCCCACCAGGCTCCTCTGTCCATGCAATTCTCCAGGCAAGAATACTGGAGTGGGTTGCTGTGCCCTTCTCCAGGACATAGTATTTAATCTTAGGAAAATATCATTATTTGTGCAACCATTCCAACACCTTATATTTAGGATATTTTGCATTTTCCCAAATACAATGTTCAAAAGAATATATTGAATATTAAGACATTTGCTTTTTAAATATTGCCTTAGAATTCAGTTCAGTTGCTCAGTCATGTCCAACTCTTTGCGACCCCATGGACTGCAGCATGCCAGGCTTCCCTCAGGATAGACTAACAGAATTACTAAGTCAAAGAGTTCAACATTTTTAAAGCTTTTAGATTGCTTTTTGTAAAGTTTGTATGAAGTTATACATCCAACAGCACTGTGAAGGGACCTGCTTTCCTGCATTAAAATATTTTTGAGGTCTTTCATTGTGATAAAGTATATCTAACATAAGATTTACCATTTTAACCAATTTTAACTGCACAATTCTGTGGCATCAGTTACATTTCCAGTATTGAGCAGCTTTTACCACTATCTATTTCCAAAACCTTTTCACTATCTCAAACTTACATTGTAACCCCTAAGCAGTAAACTCCTTACATTCCTCTCTCTCTTGCCCCTGGTAACTTCTAATCTACTTTACATGAATTTACCTATTCTAAACATAAGTGGAATCACAAAATATTGACCTTTTGTATCTGGTTAATTTCACTTAGCATAATGTTTTCAAGGTTTGTCCATGTTGTGGCAGATACCAGAATTTCATCCCTTTTTATGGCTGAATGACTATCCATTGTGTGTGTGTGTGTGTGTATACACACCATGTTTTTTATCTCTGTATCTGTTGATGGATACTCTTGAGTTGTTTCTACCTTTTGGCTATTGTGAATAATGCATCACTGAACACTAGGGTAAAGTATTCAAGTCCCAGTTTTTAGCTCTTTTAAGTATTTACCTAGGAGTAGAATTGATGGGTCATATGGTAATCCTAGGGGTAGTTTTTTTTGAAGGACTGCCAAACCAAACTGTTTTCCATAGTGGCAGCACCATTTTCCATTCCCACCAGCAGTTTTTGATGATTCCAATTTCTGCATATCCTTGCCAACATTTGTTACTTTCTGTTTTTGTTTTTACTTTCTTATTATTGCCTCCTAGTAGTATGAAGTAATATGTCATTGTTACTTTAATTTACATTTCCATAATTAATAATAATATTGAATAGATTTTCATGTGCTTATTGTTTTTTTTTTAATTGGGGTTTTGTTGCTTTTAAATGTTGTCATAGTTTCTTCTGTACAATGAAGTGAATCAACTATATACATATCCCCCTCCCTCTTGAGCTGCCCCCTCCCCCACTCCCCATTTCATCCATATGGGTCACCACATGCACCAAGCTGAGCTCCCTGTGCCATACTGTAGGTTCCCACTGTCTGTTTTACACGTCAGTGTACGTCAATCCCAATCTCCCAGTTCATCCCACTACCACCCCACCTCACCCCATGTCCATACATCTGTCTGTTCCCTTTGTCTGTGTCTCTGTTTGTGCCCTGCAGATAGGTTCATCTGTAACGTTTTTCTAGATTCTACATATATGCGTTAAATAGGATACTTACTTTTCTCTTTCTGACTTACTTCACTCTGTATGACAGACTCTAGGTCCATCTACATGTCTACAGATGATCCAGTTTTGTTCTTTTCTATGGCTGAAAGTGAAAGTGAAGTTGCTCAGTCATGTCCGACTCTTTGCAACCCCATGGACTGAGCCCACCAGGCTCCTCAGTCCATGGAGTTTTCCAGGCAAGATTATTGGAGTGGGTTGCCATTTCCTTCTCCAGCGTATCTTCCCAACCCAGGGATCGAACCCGGGTCTCCCACACGACAGGCAGACGCTTTACCGTCTGAGCCACCAGGGAGATCCAAGTAATAGCCTATTGTATATGTGTGCCACATCTTCTTTATCCATTCATCCGTTGATGGACATTTAGATTGCTTCCATGTCCTGGCTATTGTAGTGTTGCTGTGAACTTTGGTGCATATGTGTATCCTCTTTGGAAAATGTCTGTTCCAGGTCCTTTGCCCATTTTTTAATTGTCTTTTTACGGTGAGTTCTTTATCTGTTCTTCATGTGAAACCATCATCAGATGTACAGTTTGCAAGATTTTCTCCCATTCTATATGTGTTTTTCCCTTTCTTGATAATGCCATTTGCTTCACAAAAGGTTTGAATTCTGATACAGTCTAATTTTTTTTACTTCTGCTTTTGATATCATATTTAAGAATCCATTGTTAAATCCAGATTTATCCCTATGTTTTCTTCTAAGAATTTTGTGGTTTTAATGCTTATATTTAGGTCATCAGTTAATTTCCAGGTTTTGTATAGGATATGAGGTTAATAATTCTTATGTAGAATGTGTCATTGATATAGCAAATATTTATGAATTAATCCAGGTAACAGAGATTGGTACTTTTACAAGACACCCTTTCTGTGTTCCATTTACATCTTTTTAAAAAATAATTGAATTAATCATGAGAGTAATTGATTCTTTGAATGCAAGTAAGCAAGTGGTCAAATATATCCTGAATGCTATAAAAATATTTTGTAGTCTGTGAAGCAAGTGTCTTATCTCCCAGTGGAGGAGTATTGTTAAAGCATTATATTTTATTATTTTCATTTAAACATATAAAGAGTAGTCACTTATTTTAACTAGAGTCATTAAAATGATTATTGGTGGTATAATTACTTCTAAGAGCATTTTCTCATTTAAATTGAAGTAATATATTATTTTACCTATTTTAGTTATTTCTGAAAACTATAATTTATCTTTGTGACAAAACTTTCTGTTATATGTTTCCCTTTTATTTTATATTTTTCCTGATTTGTTGTCATTGATGATTTTTAGCCAACAGAAGCTGTATCTCCCTCTTCTCCCACTGTCCCTGTGATCCCTGTCCTGCCAGTCCCTGCTGAGAATACTGTCATCCTACCCATCATACCACAGGTTTTTATTAGTTTCTTTTTTCTTTATAAAAGTTTTATTTGTTCTTAATGGTTTCATTTGTATTCTTTTCAGATCATTTCAACTGTTTCTTTGTTAGATTTGGTAATACACTTTCGACTTTAAATGATATTTTTAGGGAGTTAAATATCTGGGATTTAATATAAGATGGGTTCAATATTTGCCATTTTATGAGGTTATCTACAAAAAACATACATTCTAAACTTCTTCATATTGAACCTCCTTAGATTTGTTATCATGCCTTTTATACATGTAAGTCTGTTCAAAACAATTTTAAAATTTATTTTCTTTGGGTTATTTTCTAAAGATAGTAAAAATAATTGTCCCTCCTGATCTTGTACTATATGTGTCCTTTTATATATAGCATTTTGTTCTCCAGTATATGTTGATCTTCTTTGGAAATAATCTTTCTGTCATTTGGTAGGATAACATACTACACATTTATTATTGAAAAATAATAGCTGATACTATAAAGTGTTTGGGAACTCTTTATGGTATCTTTGCAACTTTCTGTAAATGTAAAAATACTCTAAAATCATGAGTTTATCTTTTTAAGTTAACATGTAACAGTCAAAAAATACAATGAGGTAATAGCCAAATGTCAGAGAATCTGAATATTTGTAGCTTTCAGAGCTTTAGTAGTTCCAAGGGACAGCTTGTTAAGACAACTACACTACCAACAGAGTTATCCAAAAGTAAAATCACAGTGGTATTAGTAAGTAGGATAATTGAGGTCTTTTACACCAAAGGTCTTTATCTCATTTTAATGTGTAAACAAATGGATCTCTATAATTTTACTATTATTGATCTGTAGCGTAAAATCTAGTAAAAATGGCGTTTTTGCTGTGTCAAAATAAGTCCTGTTAAGGGGGAAAATGGGTTATCACCTTTCATTGTTCTCATCTCAGTGCCCTTTTCCTCTCTTAAAAAGGGAAAATCAGTAAGAACATTATACAAAGTAAGATTCTAGGGGAAATATAGATATTACACTAAAACAAAAATCACAAAAAGTCAAATTATGAGACTACCAAGAATTGAATAGATAAGTCCAGATGGATATTTTCTGTACAGTGCAAAGAGAAATTGAATTGATAAATTATAATTCTGCATAGACAAAGGGTTATTGTAATAATGTAACATTCTTCCAAGTAACTAGGATTTAGTAGCACAATATTTTTTGAAGTAGGAGACTTGAAAGTTTATTCTAGTCATGTCACCTCAGTTTGTCTTTTGATGTCAAAATGGTTTTCTAGAACCCTTTGAAATTTTGAAGTAATTTCTGCTCTTATATTCAGTTAGGAACCAGTCCTCTCCTGTTCAGAAGTTCTCTGATTTATTTATTCCAGGTGTCCCTAGCTTAGTATCACACTACACTTGAAAATTGTTTAGAGATTGCATAACCTTGTAATTATAAATAAAGTTGGATGGATCTGGTTTAGAATTCTAGTTCTACCACTTCCTGCCCTCTCTAGTATTCTTGCCTGGGCAATTTCATGGACAGGCTATATAAGAGTCAGACATGACTGAGTAACTAATACTTTTTCACTTTCCTACCACTTACTAGCTGTGTAATTGAGCAATTTACTTAACCTTGATCTCGTTACTCACCTGTAACACTGATGATGATAGTAGTACTTACTTGAGATGTTTTACAGTGATTTGAAGGAATAATATGCATATGCAGCTGGCGTTTGATCTTGGCTATTTGTATTGTTAGTGTTACTTCATATTTGCTTGAGACAGTAAACCAGGGAGCAAGTTTAAAAACAAACAGGAGAGGCTTATTTATATTACCTAACCTCATTTTAGGTTTTAAATATACTTACAAAAGTCTATGTAGAATAGTTTAATAATTTGTTTTGTTTTACATGAGAAGGCTGTGGGTGTGGCTCATTTTGCAGAATAAATGTGTGTATACTTGAGTAATTGAGTATAACATTTCATTATAAAATTAATAAAAGTGATTAAAATATTTGTCCCCAAATGAATTTTTTAACCTGATTTTAACATTTTAAATAACTACAGTTTTTCTTCTAAAGATCTACTACTTTATACTTTGGATGCATTGGGAGATAATAGAAGTAGAAACAGAAGATTTAAGATTTAGAGTCTAGTCCTGCTTTGTGACTCTAATTGTTTAACCTCTCTGAGTTTTATACTCCCTTCATCTATTAAAAATGGGGCCTAACACCTGTCTATTTCAAAGTGAGTTTGAGGACAGATAGATAGCTAGAAAGATGATAAATTTTTAAAATATTCTCATATTATTTTTAGAACTTTAAACTTTCAGAGTACTTCTATATTGATCATGTCATTTAAATTTTATGAAAATATGAAAATTATCATGCTTATTATTTAAAGTGGTACAGAGATACATTGAATGGCTTGTATTTATTTATTGAAGGATAATTGCTTTACAGGATTTTGTTGTTTTCTGTCAAGCTTCAACGTGAATCAGCCATTGGTATACATACATCCCCTCCCTCTTGAACCTCTCTTCCATCTCCTCCGCATCCCACCTCTCTAGATTGATAGAGAACCCCTGTTTGAGATTCCTGAGACATATAGCAAATTCCCATTGGCTATTTATTTTACATACAGTAATATAAGTTTCCATGTTACTCTTTCATACATCTTATGCTCTCCTCCCCTCTGCCTTTATCCATAAGTCTGTTTTCTGTGTCTGTTTCTCCATTGCTGCCCTGCAAATAAATTCTTCAATACCATCTTTCTAGATTCTGTATATATGTGTTAGTAGGCAGAGGAACCAGGGATCAAATTGCTAACATCCGCTGGATCATGGAAAAAGCAAGAGAGTTCCAGAAAAACATCTATTTCTGCTCTATTGACAATGCCAAAGCCTTTGACTGTGTGGATCACAAGAAACTGTGGAAAATTCTTCAAGAGATGGGAATACCAGACCACCTGACGTGCTCTTGAAAAACCTATATGCAGATCAGGAAGCAACCATTAGAACTGGACATGGAACTGGACTGGTTCCAAATAGGAAAAGGAGTACGTCAAGGCTGTATATTGTCACCCTGCTTATTTAACTTCTATGCAGAGTACATCATGAGAAACGCTGGACTGGAAGAAGCACAAGCTGGAATCAAGATTGCTGGGAGAAATATCAATAACCTCAGATATGCAGATAACACCACCCTTATGGCAGAAAGTGAAGAGGAACTCAAAAGCCTCTTGATGAAAGTGAAACAGGAGAGTAAAAAAGCTGGCTTAAAGCTCAACATTCAGGAACGAAGATCATGGCATCTGGTCCCATCACTTCATGCGAAATAGATAGGGAAACAGTGGAAACAGTGTCAGACTTTGTTTTTTTGGGCTCCAAAATCACTGCAGACGGTGATTGCAGCCATGAAATTAAAAGACGCTTACTCTTTGGAAGGAAAGTTATGACCAACCTAGACAGCATATTGAAAAGCAGAGACATTACTTTCCCAACAAAGGTCCATCTAGTCGAGGCTATGGTTTTTCCAGTCGTCATGTATGGATGTGAGGGTTGGCTAAGTTCATTCCTAACTGTTTTATTCTTTTTGATACTGTTGTAAATTGAATTGTTTTTGTTTTCTTTCCAGCTTGTTTGTATATAGGAATGCAGCTGATTTTTGTGTGTAGACCATTTACTGCCACTTTACTAAGTATTAGTTCTAACAGACTTTTGTGTGGTTCCCTCAGAGTTTTCTACATGTATGATCATATTATCTGCAAACAGATAGTTTTATTTTTTTCATTTGGGAAATTTATTTCATGCTTTATGGGGAAACTGAAAGGATGGTCAGAGTACCCCTTGATTTGGCCATTTTTAAAAATTATGAAAATACGATAACACATTTACAAGAGACCTGGAAAATACAGAGCATGGTTATATGTAGTTCCACTACATATTACAATTTTTTTAAGTAGTTAAATTAAGATTTTTAGTTGGAGTTTCAATATCAAACTCTCAAAATTTAATAGAATGAATATACAGAGAAGTAGAAGGATATAGTAGTCTTGAAAAGCACTCTTCACCAGTTCAACATAATTAAGATTTATACAGTTTTCACACAACAGTAGGATACAAATTCTGTTCAAATTCCCATAGATTATAAACGAGGAGACACTGGAACATATCCAGGGACATAAGACCAGGTGCAAAAATGGGTGGTCTAAAGATACTGAAATCATATAGTTATCTTATCCTTGTAGAATTGTGTTAGAGATCAGTATCAAAAGATACTTGAAAATAACCCACATACTTTCAAATACAATGTAACATTTACAAAGAGAGATCGAAAACTTTAATAAAGTTAGAAGACTGAAAACACAGAGGGTGATTACAGAGAAGAAAGCATTTAAATGAGAAAATAATATCAGAATGGGAAATTAATGTCAAAGAACACTTTAAAATTTCATGTATTTAGAAATTAAATGTCAACTTTTAAATGATGGGTATGTCTAAGAAGCCATAGCAAGGAAATAGAAAATATTTATAATAGAATAAAAATTGAAAAGAGAATTTACCAGAATTTGTTGCTTGCAGCTGAAGCTGCTGAATAATTTTCCTTCTTATTTGTTTAATTGACTGATTTTCAATACGTTGTTAGATAGAAGTTGTGAAAGTGGGCCGGCTTGACTTATTTTTTATATTAGAGGGAAAGTTTTCAGTCTTTCACCATGGAAGTATGATGTTTGCTGTAGGTTTTTTATATATGACCTTTAATATGGTGGTGGTTTCCTTATATTCGTAGTTAAGATATTTAATACTGTCACATACTTCCTGCATAGATTGAGATGATCATGTTGGTTTTTTTTCCCCTTTGTTTCTTTTTCATTCTATTGATATGGTATGTTACATTGATCAATTTTCCTATGTTGAAACATCCTTGCAATCCAGGAATAAATCCTACTTGTTCATGGTATATAAACCTCTTAGTATAATGCTGAATTCAGTTTTTTTGAGATTTTTGGATCAGTATACATAAGGGATATTGGTGTGCAGTTTTCTTATAGTGATAATGCTGGCCTTAAAGTATAAGTTGGGGAGTATACCTTCCTCTTCAATTTTGGGGCAGAATTTGAGAAAAATTGATGGTAGTTCTTCAAATGTTTGGTAGATTTCACCAGGAAAACAATCAGATTTTAAGGGCTTTTCTTTGTCAGGAGATTTTTGATTACTGATTCAACTCCTTATTAATTCAGTTCAGTTCAGTCACTCAGTTGTGTCCGACTCTTTGCGACCCCATGAATCTCAGCACGCCAGGCCTCCCTGTCCATCACCAACTCCCCGAGTTCACTCAGACTCACATCCATCGAGTCATTGTTGCCATCCAGCCGTCTCATCCTCTGTCGTTCCCTTCTCCTCCTGCCCCCAATCCCTCCCAGCATCACAGTCTTTTCCAATGAGTCAACTCTTTGCATGAGGTGGCCAAAGTACTGGAGTTTCAGCTTTAGCACCATTCCCTCCAAAGAAATCCCAGGGCTGATCTCCTTCACAATGGACTGGTTGGATCTTCTTGCAGTCCAAGGGACTCTCAAAAGTCTTCTCCAACACCACAGTTCAAAAGCATCAATTCTTCGGTGCTCAGCCTTCTTCACAGTCCAACTCTCACATCCATACATGACTACTGGAAAAACCATAGCCTCGACTAGACGGACCTTAGTTGGCAAAGTAATGTCTCTGCTTTTGAATATGCTATCTAGGTTGTTCATAACTTTTCTTCCAAGGAGTAAAGTATTAAAATTTTCTCTTCATGATTAGGCATTGTTAGGAGTTTTTCCATTTTGTGTAAGTTAATCCAGTTTGTTGGCTTACACTTGCTCTTAATAACTCCTGTAATCCTTTTTGTTTCTGTTAAATTCTGATTTTAATAATTTATTGTTCTCTCCTTTTCCCTTAGTCCATCTAACTAAAAGTTTGTCAATTTGTTGATCTTTTAAAAAAACAACTATTGGCCTCATTTTCTCTATTATTTATTTGATTCATTGGTTAATAGTATGTCATTTAATTTCCACAACTTGGCAAATTTTCCAGTTTGCTTCTATTATTGCTTACTATCTTCATCCTTTTTTGACATAAAACATACTTTGTGTGACAACTTTCTTACTAAATCTATTGAGACGTAATTGTGGCCTAACACAGTGTATTCTGGGAATGATCCAAATGCACTTGAAAAAAATGTATCCTGTTGTTGGGCAGAGTGTTCCAAACATGTCTGTTAGGTCAGATTGGTTTATTGTGTCATGTAAGTCATTTTTTTCTGTACTTATCTTTTGTCTGGCTATTTTACACATTATTTTGAACAGGGCATTGAAATCTTTAACTATTGTTTGTAAAACTGTTTACTCTCTTTAATTCTGTCGCTTTCTATTTCATTGATTTTGATGGTATATCATTAGGTACTTGAATGTTAATTGTTTTATTTTCTTACTGTATTAAACCTTCTATTAATATGTAATGTCCTTTGTCCCTTGTAACGTTTTTTAATTTAACTTCTATTTTATCTAATATTAATACAGTGACTCCTATCTTTTAGTTGCTAGTTGCATGGAATATCTTCTTCTATCCTTTCACTTTCAGCCTGCTCAGCCTGTTTGCATCTTTGAATCTCTTGCAGAAAACATAGTTGGGTCATGTGGATTTATCCATTCTGCCTTTTTTTGATTGGAGGGTTTAAGCAATTTGCATTTAAAGTAATTGTCGATAAGGAGAGGCTTCTGTCATTTTGTTGTTTATTTTCTATATTTATTATAGGTTTATATCCTGCATTGTCTTATTTTTTGTTTGGTTGATTTTTTTATATATGTAGTGAAATGTTTAAATTCCTTTCATTTTTCTTTTTATGTATATTCTGTAGCTAATTTCTCTGTGGTTACCATGGAGATTACATTTAATATCCTGAAGTTATAACACTCAAATTTAAATTTATATCAGTTTAACTTTAATGATATATAAAAACTCTGCTCCTCGTAACAGTTACATCCTCGCCCCTTTCAGTTGTTTATGTCACAGAATTACAACTTATACATTATATGTACAAAAACGTAAACTAACAATTTTTAGATGCATTCATGTTTTAAATTATGTAGAAAATGTGAAATTAAAAAGCAAAGTTATTAGGATGTTAACTTCTGGGCTAGTAATTGATTTTAGTTATTTACTGATGTTGACATCACTTCTGTATGAATAATTCACTTTTAGACTAACTTTTAAAATACAAAATTCCAGGCAAGAACACTGGGGTGGGTTGCCATGCCCTTTTCTAGGGATCTTCCTGACCCAGGATTAGGCATGGCAACCCACTCCAGTATTGTCTGGAAAACCCCATGGGTAGAGGATCCTGGTGGGCTATTGTCCACGGGGTCACAAAGAGTCAGACATGACTGAGTGACTAACATGTCCACTTCTTTAAAATATAGTTTAAAAAATATAAGTGTCTTAAATTATATAGATAACAAAAAGTGATGTTACAAAACACTATTAAGATAACAAAGAGTTTTTTTGTATTTATCCTTATTACCAAGGTCTTTATTTCTTCAGACACCTAGAGTTACTGTCTTGTGTCCTTTCATTTCTACATGCTTTAGCATTTTTTCCAGGGCCAGTCTGTAAGTAATGATCTCCTTCAGCTTTGTTTATTTGAGAATGTCGTAACTTCTCCCTGATATTTGAGAGATTATTTTGCCAGGTACTGGGTTCTCGGTTGACAGTGTCTTTCTTTCAGCACTTGGGTATACCAGTCCAGTGTTTCCTGACCTAGAGGAAAGGAGCTCTTGTATGTTGAGTCACTTTGTCGCACTGCTTCCACAGGTTTCCCCTTGTCTTTCAGCAGTTTGATTTTAAAGTGTCTGAGTGTGAATCTCTCCGAGTTCATCCTACCTTGAGTTTTTTCAGCTTCTTTGATTGTTCATGTTCATGTCTTTCATCAAATTTGGGAATGTTTTACCCATTATTTCTTCAGATATTCTCTCTTCCCCTTTGATCTCTCTCCTCTTGGACTCCTGCAATGTTTGTTGGTCTGCTTAATGATGGCCCACAAGTCTCTAGACTCTGGTTACTTTTCTTCCGTCTTTCTGTTCTCAGACTTAAGAATTTACATCATCCTATCTTCAGGTTTCCTAATTCTTCTGCCTGCTCACATCTGCTTTAGTGACTTTTTCATTTCAATTACTTTACTTTTCAGCTTCAGAATTTCCTTTTGGTTTCTCTTTGGGTTTTCTGTCTTTATTGCTTTCTCCGTTTTGTTCATACATTCTTTTCTTGACCTTGTGCACTGTGTCTTTTAGTTCTTTGGATATCATTACAGTGGTTGCTTTAAATCATTTTTCTAATAGATATGCCACCAGCTCTTTTTCAGAGACAATTTCTTTTTTCTTCAGTCTCCCTCCTTTGAATGGAACATACGTTCCTATTTCTTTACATGCCTTTTGATATTTTTTGTTGGAAATTGGACATTTGAATCTTATGATTTTTCTGGAAATCAGATTCTCCCCTTTTCTAAAGTTTGCTGGATTTTTTTGTTTTTGAGTTTTTGATTGCTGTAGGCTATCTTTGTGGTAAAAATCAGCTTATGATTTTTTTCTATGCCTGCGCCTTCCCCAGGCATGCACAATGACTTTGGGGTTTCCCTCATATATGTAGTTGTTTTTGAATATTCTAATCTTCAGTGTCTGATTCTCAAAAGGGGAAAAAGAGACAAATGAAATTATGGGAGAAGACACTTGACCTTTAAATCTAGGAGTCACTTCAGCCAGAGGAGGAGGGATTTATATTACTTGGGGGAGGCTCAGCAATAATGGCCACTGCCTTTTTGAAACCTACCTGTGATCAGAGTTAGCAATCAGAACACAGATTCCCTATATTTGAAGGACAGGCTGCCCTCTCCCTGCCTGCTCTGCCCTGGCTTGTGTAGGCTTTGTGCCAGCTGCTCTAGGAATAAGTTATGAAGGATGGGAATTGGGTAGCTGCAACACTGTTGAGAATTGAAATTGACTGGACTAACCACAGTTTGACATCTAATAACTTCTGGAAGTTGCAAGCCCTCAACAGACTACAGAATTCCAAAATACTTATGTCACACTGGCAGTTGCATTTTGCAGTTGCTAGTCGTCATCTAGGTGGAGAAGCAAATTTGTGGGACTTTTTATTCTGTCATTGTTACAGAATTCGTCCTATTTGTTTTTACAGTCACTTTAACTTATATATTGGGCTTCCCTGGTGGCTCAGAGGTTAAAGCATCTGCCCCCAATGCAGGAGACCCGGGTTTGATCCCTGGGTTGGGAAGATCTCCCGGAGAAGGAAATGGTAAACCCACTCCAGTATTGTTGCCTGGAGAATCCCACGGATGGAGAAGCCTGGTAGGCTATAGTCCACGGGGTCGCAAAGAGGTGGACATGACTGAGCGACTTCACCTAACTTATATATATATAAGTGATCACTAACATGATAGAGTTTAACTTTCAATGCTGTGTATGCCAAATTAGAATCCAAGATGTGCTACTCTCTGGAGCTTATGAGTTCTTTATTGGAGAAATACTTGTTTATAATTTAGTAGGGGAGAAAGAGAGAGACATTAAACCAATAATATAATGAAACTTCGATAAATGCTAAGAAGGAGAACTACAGTATATAGCATAAAAGCATTTTCTAAACTAATTTTGGGCTGTTTTTGAATAACTGAATCTTAGAATTATTTTAACACAGAATTTTTAAGATGTAATATTGTTCTCTGAAATTGGGTTAGGATGCTGCAGTATGTTAATAGCAGCAGACTTATAAGGCCCTTTATTAATGAAATAACATTCTAAAAGTTGGATGATCAAAACTGTTTCTTAAGTCTTATTATTAATTCGTGGGTCATATTCTTTAGGGGTTGGTTAGTTTCTGTTTCTGGTATATCCTGTCCCTCTCCTATCACCCTCCCCCCGATTTCTAAGTGAATCATAGGATTTCATTATTGTCTAAGTTGAGACATATACAATGGCATATACTGTTAGTAAGTATAATGGATTAGCAATAGGTTTCTGTGGTTTACAACACAGTTTTTTGTTTTGTTTTTAATATTACTTTACTGAATTGTCACACAGTCCTTTTGGTTAAAGGTATGTCTCTTTATAGTTGGAAGAAATAAGTTTCAATAATTAGTACTTGTGATTTACCTGTATGTTCAAAGTCATTGAATGGTAGAGTGAGGTAGAGAGAGATCTAGAATCATGCTTTTGGATGTGTCATTTCAGGTTATTTAAATAACCTTATTTGACTAACTTTAAACAACAAGTAACTTTCACATAGATTATCCTCAAGTATTGTTGCTGTTATTTGGTTTCCTCCCTAAGTAAAGCTGGTAATTCCATGTTATCTGTCCTGCTATCTCTCATCCTAGTTATAGATACCAAGGTCTTAAACTAACCAGATTTACTACTGTATTTTTTGTTTTAGTGCTCTTTATTTCAGCTATCTGAAAGTAGCAAATTCCGTGGCCAAATTTTTCTGTATCTCTTCTGTCTAAAGTACTTGTTCTGGCTTTGGTGTTAAGGTATTGTGTTTTTCTGAGTTGTACCCTGCAAGCCCGTTGGACTACCTCATTCCCACCACCTCCACACTTGAGAGGGATGGATTACTACTTTGTCAGATACCATTTCTGTATTCTATAATATAAGAATTTAGAAATCCTCAAATAAGTAAAAGTATAATGTATTTTAAGGTAAATGTTTTTATTCTCTTCCTGCTAACACAGTCTTCAATATTTTTAACATTATTTTGGTGGCTGAACTTGAGGCCATCAGATCATGCTTCTTGAGCTGCATGTACATAGGCTCTTATTTTAGACTACATTTTGTGATAGGTCTTTTCAAATTGCTTAATCTGACATTACTTTTGAATGAAATTCTTGTTAATCCTCAATTTGAGTTTCTGTTCAGTTTCAAGTCTATGCTTTCCCTTCAGGTGTGGTCATTCACTCAGATTCTTTCTAAGATACATCTACAAATAAACTGATTGTACATATATTAATTATCTAATCATATTCATTAAGCCAAAATTATAAATTATTTTTACTCATCTGTATTCTTTTTTCAGAACTGAACTTTAAAATTGAAATTAATTTTATGATGTGAATGCTAATATCTTAATAACAGCTTTAACCCATAGTATTTTACAACTGCCTTCATTAATAACCTCTTACAAGCTGAGTATTTAACTCAGTATAGTTGTTTTGCTGTAGTTTATGAAAAAATTCAAAACTATTCAAATAGAAAAGGAGTAGTACAGTGAACTCCCATGTATACTTAGCACCCAACTGCAGCAGTCCTCAATTCATGCACTTACATGATCCATAACCTCTCCTTCTCCTAATCTCTCATTGTCATTATTCTGTCTTGGAGGAAATTTAACACTTAATATAATTTTTATGTATTTCAATACCAGATTTTTATATAACTAGAATCAAAAGTGATATACAGTGATGATGAGTTGGTGATCATGAGCAGCTAGGGTTGTGATAATTTTGGTATAAGTTAGATTTTTGTAAAAGCAAACTTTTTCACTATATTTTTGATAATAAATAAGCAGAGGAAGCCAGATGATTTTCTTGCCATAATTTTTAAAGATTATATCTTCTTTTGTAAGTTTAAATATTAGCCTTGTTCTTTCTTGCTGTTCTCTGTAATTGCTTAAGCAAAGTAAGGTGAAGTTGTACCATTAATTTTTTAATTTAAAAATAATCAGTTTGAGATCCCAGTAGTCACTGGGAAATGAATAATTCCTAATGGTCATAAAATCTCAAATGTCTCTCACAAATAGTATTTTTAGCAGTTTCACAAATAGTATTAGGTTTGATTCTCACTGAATCATTGGAAAATAGACTATTACCATTAAAGGTAGGGCTGCACATAAAGTAGCTAGAATTATGTTTGTATTTAATACAGTAGTCCCTACTCATTTTGTTTGTTTCTTTTTCAAGATTTTTTGTTGTTTCAGATGTACAGCAAAGCGATCTAGCTAGTTATGTGTATATATATTTTCTTTAGATTATTTTCCATTATAGGTTATTTTAATATACTGAATATAGTTCCCTGTGCTTTACTGTAATCCTTGTCCCCACTCATTTTTAACTTGCTGCTTCATGTAGCTTAGATGGATACAGTACAATTACTTATGCAAGCATATCTCTTAAAATTTATTTAAAGGATAGTCATCTCTTTGATTCTCTGAAAATGTCATTTGACTTGGTAATTATATATTTTTAAATATACAAAAGAAAGAATTTTAAGAGGAGTCACATCAGTTTTCTAGTATGTTCGGCCTGGTTTTCATTTGGTAATAATTGCGTTTTATTTTTAAAATGTTGTTGCACCTTCATAACAAACACTTTCCAGCTTAAGCAGAAAACCAAGCTTTTTTCATCCCAAACTTAATTAGATCTATGTTACTCTGCTTGTGTTTTTGGTGGGGTCGGGAGTGGTTGACCCTTAATTGTTCTGTGAGTGGTCTAGAATAACAGGTGAAAAGCAGTAATTGCAGTTGATAACAATTGAGGGCTTTTACATTGAAAGTGTTTCTAATTAAAGTTTATGATGGATTTCTTTTTATGGCTTCTTTCCCCCAATGTTTAAATACAGTTCAGTATGAGGCAGAATTTTTTTTCTGGGTGATGAAATGTTGGAATCTTCAGGGGATCCTTGAGACTAGAAAAGAAGTGATTTCCAAGAAATTTGGGATGAGTTTTTGGTTATATTAGAGAATATTTGTGAATTTTTTGAGAAGACTGGTGAACTTCACAAATCTTAACAAAATTGTGTCTGTTGTAGCAGAAATAATCATTCATTTTTCAAAAGCAAATGTAATAGCTGCCTATATATCTAATTCTTTCCATTGGTGCTAGAAACTGGATACATTATTTAACATATGAAAACTTCATATAAAATTATAATTTAAGAGATAGCAAATCTTTCATATGCTTCTAATATTTGTGAACATTAATATGTAATGTACCAATTTTCCTGTTAAGCCTAACATGTTTACAATTCTTTCTTTAAGGCAAATCCTCCTCCAGTACTGGTCAACACAGACAGCTTGGAAACAACAACTTATGTAAGTTCCATTCATCACCATATATAATTCTGTTTTCCTGTTCAGGTTTTGATACAGATATCAAAATCACAGCATTATTTTCTCTAATACATTGTACTTAGATGTTCTGTCACTGAGCTGTAATTGCTAAAGCAAATGAAACATACTATCCTTTTTTTTTTTTGTTTTCCTGTGCTCTTATAAAGCAGAAATGTTGAAATAAATTTCATTTTTAAATTAATGTGAATAGCTTTCACTATGGGCTCTCTCTCACCAGTGGTCATTTACACAATGCCACATAATCAGAGAGTCGTTTTTGAAGTCTAATTGAGTGACTGTGTTGTCTTATTGAGTGACTGTGTTTGTAGTGAATGTGTTCACAGTTAAAACTTTGTAACTTTAAATTGGTTACTCCTTCTCTCTAAACTTCTTTTGTTAAAAAGGCTTCTTTCTCCTAAAGATAAATAGCCAGAACAGCAGAATCAACATTTTTCACCCCACCTAAAGTATCTTTGGAGATATTTAAGTAGAAGTTATACCTGTGCATTTAAAAAAATCAAATGGTGCATAATTTAATAGATTATAAAAATCTTTTTTCTCTCATGTTTGAACTGTAGTAGATTTTCATCTGTACTTTAAAACATTTTATTTGGCTTTATATTCTGTGTATATTTATATGGGTATAGTAAATTTGGGGAGATTTTTTTAAAACTTTAAATAATAATACAAACCAAAAGAACTCTTCAGTCAGTGTCACCTTTCACACTGATATTGAATACTTAAGAAGAATTTTGTTTGTATTTTTGTTCTTCACATTTTATTCCTTATTTGTTCGTTTGTTAAATTATGTTTTGCTTAAGGGCAGAGATAGTAAATATTTTAAAACCCTTTGAACTGGAAGGTTACTATGTAAGAACTAACAGAAAACTATATCAACAAAGAAAATAAATACACATGCATTTTAGAGATGTCAACGAATTAAAAGCAGGATTAACATACAGATAGCAAACTTAGTTTTTATGACACATTATTCAAAAAATAATTTTTCTGCTAAGCAGAATATGTTGGATCTCTATAATGCGTCTCTAAACCCATTCACTACCCATGTTTAGAAATTCTCTAGAAAGACTCACAAGGCTCAGCACCTTGTACCTATGGCTAAGATTTATTTATATGTAATAAGTCAGGATCCATAGTCAGATTATAAGGCTGTTTCTCTAGAGGAATACATCTTTAGATTTCCTTGTATTATCTTCCTCCCAAGAGGGGTCCACAGAGCATTGTTTCCACCTAGCAGTGAAAATGTAGCAACAAGTATTCAGTTTTTCTGCCCAAGGAAGCCAACTATTTGGGCTTCACCACAGTTTTTTGTTGGTGGTTGTTCACATAGACACCCTCTATCCAGTACATGCCAAGTTTCCAAGCTCCCAGAAGGAAAACAGGTATTCAGCATAAAGTTCATTATCCCTGCAAAGTCTTGCCAAGAGTAAATAACCCTTTCAGTTAGGGAATGGTGAGAACGCTCCCAAAATCAATTTCTCAAATGCCAACTAAGACTCTTCTAGCCATAGCAGCCTTGGGCTTGATATAGTAACCCTTTTCTCTACATAAGGCAATAAGATAAATTCCATTTTCTTAAGATTTTGTTTTACTTTATCATATTTGAAAAACACTGTAAAATATTTAGTAATATTCTTTGTGGCTAATTAGTTTAATTCTGAAATTTAAAATATGTTCCAGAATGACTTTTAAACTTACTTGTTATTCCTTTGTTAAGTTCTGATCATTAAATACTAGCTATGAGTTGATGAATAAAATTAAGAAAACTTGCTGCTATTGCATTATATATCACATTCCCCACCCCCACCCCGGCTGCTGTTAAAATGCTTCCTAAAATTAAATAGTTAATTGAACAGGTAATGCATATACATTGTATAAAATTCAATATATACCACAGTATATCCAGTGAAAAGAGAAACTTTCTTCACCCCTACTCCTAGTCTTCTAGTTCCTCGTGCCTAAGGCATAAAATGTTTGTGTGTGTGTGTGTGTGTGTGTGTGTGTGTGTGTGTGTGTGTGTGTAGGATATATATTAAAAGAACATGTATCTATATATCCTTTTGTAAATATTTTGTGCATAAATACGGATATATGTGTTTTCAAACCTTTTCCATACAAAAATCAATGCCCCACTGATAATTTTTGTATAGATGTTTTGTGTATATATGCAATTATATAATCTGAATATATTTGTATACATAGATTGCTCAAAGGGTGTGTCAGTTTTTAGATTTGATCATTATTGCCAAATAATACTTTCTAGCATTATGATTCAACAAAAATTATTAATGTTTTTACCCCATACTGTCACTAGCATGGTGTGTTAATAAATTTTTTGATCCTTTGTTAGCATAAATGTTTGTTACCATAAAGTATATTAACTCATTGTTTCAACTTGAATTTATATCTCAATTCTTTATCAGCTTTTTCACCTTAAATTTTTTTTTTTGTTGAGACATTTACATACCACAAAATCCACCCTTTTAAAGTGTACAATTCAGTGGTTTTAGTTTATTCACAGCATTGTGCCATCACTACCACTTTCAAATTCCATAACATTTTTATCACCTTGTAAGGAAACCCTGTACCCATTAGCAGTCACTCCCATTTTGCCCTTACCTCAGCCCCTAACAATCATTAATCTACTTTCTGTCATTATGGCTTTGTCTTTTCTGGACTGTTCTTATAAACAGAATCATACATGTACACGTGAAACCAACACAACATTGTAAATCAAACTATACTCCAATAAGAATTTTTTAAAAGGGAATCATACAGTAGTTTTTTTGTGTCTGGCTTTCACTAGGAGTAGTATGGTGAAGGTTCATCTGTGTTGTAGCATGTGTTAGAACTTCATTCGTTTTTATGGTCGAATTATTTTTCATTATATGTATGCACTACATTTTGTTTATTCATCCTTCTTCTGATGATCTCTTGGGTCATTTCCACCTTTTGGCTGTTGTAAATAGTGCTGCATTGGCATGGGCATCCCCAGTGGATGAGAGGTAAAGAATCCACCCAGAATCCACCTGCCAATGCAGGAGATGTGGGTTCAGTCCGTGGCTTGGGAAGATCCCTTGGAAAGACAAATGGCAACCCACTCTAGAATTCTGTACTGGGAAATCCCATGAACAGAGGAGCCTGGTGAGCTACAGTCCATGGGGTCACAGATAGTTGGTCTTAACGACTAAACAACATTAACAAACATTGCATACAGTATCTGGGAATTATTGTCATTTTATTAGTATTATGTCTCTTAGTCCCTGAACATATTGTCTATCCATTCCTTTACATCTTCAATTTTGTTCACAGCGTTTTAAATTTTCAGTGAATTTGTCTTATACTTTTTAAATTAAATTTATTCCTAAGTATTTTATTCTTTTAATGCTATTATAAGTGAAATTGTTTTCTTAATTTTATGTATGGATTTTTCATTGCTAATGTTTAGGAATATCGGAGAAGGCAATGGCACCCCACTCCAGTACTCTTGCCTAGAAAATCTCATGGATGGAGGAGCCTGCTAGGCTGCAGTCCATGGGGTCGCTAAGAGTCAGACACGACTGAGTGACTTCACTCTCACTTTTCACTTTCATGCATTGGAAAAGGAAATGGCAGCCCACTCCACTGTTCTTGCCTAGAGAATCCCAAGGACGGGGGAGCCTGGTGGGCTGCTGTCTATGGGGTTGGACAGAGTCAGACACGACTGAAGTGTCTTAGCAGCAGGAATGTAATGGATTTGGGGGTATTAAATCTATCCTGCAGTGTTACTGAACTCATAAATTAGTTCTGATTTTTGTTCTTATTGTAGATTCCTTTGGATTTTCTACATAAGGTCATGTAATATACAAACATATTTTCACTTCTTTCTTTTTGATAAAGATGCCTTTTATTTATTTTTCTTGCCTAATTGCCATGGCTAAAATCACCATTAAAATGTTTCATAGAAATTGCAAGAGCTAACATTCTTACTTTGTTCCTGATCCTTGGGTGAAAGAAAGCTTTCACTCTTACACAATCAAGTATGATGTATTAAACTCAGTGTTAAGTATTAATTGATACTATAATTTCATTGGCATTGGGTTTGATTCCCTTTCTGAAATCCTGTTCTTTTCCTAAATACTAAGATATTTAGCAAAAATTCTAGAGGTCTTCCTGGTTCTGGTAATAAGCAGAAATGAAGAAATTTGTTGAAATAATTCCTAACTATTCTTTTGTATTTTCTGTAAAACCATGAGGAGTAAAGAAAGATTAGGAAAATTCATTTAATTTTACTTTGGTAGCTTTCTTTACACGGGGCTTCTCTGGTGGCTCAGATGGTAAAGAATCTGCAGATGTGGGTTTTATCCCTGGGTCAGGAAGATCCCCTGGAGAAGGGAATGGCTAACCATTCCAGTATTCTTTTTTTTCCTAATTGATAGATAATTGCTTTAGAGTATTGTCTTGGTTTCTGCCATACATCAACATAAATCCGCCCTTGGTATACACATGTCCCCTCCCTCTGGAACCTCCCTCCCACCTGCCACACCTCTAAGTTGTCACAGAGTACCTGTTTGAGCTCCTGGCATTATACAGCAAATTCCCACTGGCTATCTATTTTGTATATTATAATGTATGTGGTTCCGTGCTACTCTGTCCATTCATCCCATCCACCCTCTCTTTCGCCTGCCCTGGGTCCTATTGTCTGTTCTCTATGTCTCTGTCTCCATTGCTGCCCTGAAAATAGGTTCATCAGTACCATCTTCCTAGATTTCATATATATGTGTGTTAATATATGATATTTGTCTTTCTTTTTCTATCTTACTTCACTCTGTATAATAGGCTCTAGGTTTATCCATCTCATTAGAACTAACTCAAATGTGGTGTTTTTGTGTCTGAGTAATATTCCTTTTTGCATTTCCCCCCCCCAACCCCCAAGAAAAAGAAATGCAAAAAGGCTAAATGGTTGTTTGAGGAGGCCTTACAAATAGATGAGAAAAGAAGAGAAGCGAAAAGGAAAGGAGAAAAGGAAAGATAGACCCATCTGAATGCAGAGTTCCAAAGAATACCAAGCAGAGATTTAAAAAGTCCTTTCTAAGTGAATAATACCAACAAAGGTCCATCTAGTCAAAGCTGTGGTTTTTCCAGTAGTCATGTATGGATGTGAGAGTTGGACTATGAAGAAAGCTGAGCGCCAAAGAATTGATGCTTTGAACTGTGGTGGTGTTGAAGACTCTTGAGAGTCCCTTGGACAGCAAGGAAATCGAACCAGTCCATCCTAAAGGAAATCAGTCTTGAATATTCATTGGAAGGACTGATGTTGAAGCTGAAACTCCAATACTTTGGCCACCTCATGCTAAGAGTTGACTCAGTTGAAAAGACCCTGATGCTGGAAAAGATTGAAGGCAGGAGGAGAAGGGGATGACAGAGGATCAGATGATTGGATGGCATCCCCAACTCAGTGGACATGAGTTTGAGTAAATTCCAGGAGTTGGTGATGGACTGGAAGGCCTGGCATGCTGCAGTCCATGGGGTTGCAAGAGTCGAACACGACTGAGCGACTGAACTGAACTGAAGGGAACAATGCAAAGAAATAGAGGAAAACAGTAGAATGGGAAAGTCTAGAAATCTCGTCAAGAAAATCAGAGATACCAAGGGAACATTTCATGCAAAGATGGGTACAATAAAGGACAGAAATATAATGGATCTAATGGAAGCAGAAGATATTAAGAACAGGTGGCAAGAATATCTAGAAGTACTATGCAAAAAAATCTTAATGACCCAGATAACCACGATGGTGTGATCACTCACCTAGAGCCAAACATCCTGGAGTGTGAGGTCAGGTGGGCCTTAGGAAGCATCACTATGAACAAAGCTAATGGAGGTGATGGAATTCCAGTTGAGCTATTTCAGATCCTAAAAGATGATGCTGTGAAAGTGCTGCATTCAATATGCCAGCAAATTTGGAAAACTCAGCAGTGGCCACAAGACTGGAAAAAGTCAGTTTTCATTCCAATCCCAAAGAAAGGCAATGCCAAAAAATAACTACCACACAGTTGCACTCATCTCACATGCTAGCAAAGTAATGCTCAAAATTCTCCATGCTGGCTTCAACAGTACATGAATAGTGAGCTTCCAGATGTTCAAGCTGGATTTAGAAAAGGCAGAGGAACCAGAGATCAAATGGCCAGCATCCATTGGATCATCGAAAGAGCAAGAGAATTCCAGAAAAACCTATACTTCTGCTTCATTGACTATGCTAAAGCCTTTGACTCTGTGGATCACAACAAATTGTGGAAAATTCTTAAGAGACGGGAATACCAGACCACCTTACCTGCCTCCTGAGAGAGCTGTATGCAGGTAAGAAGCAACAATTAGAACTGGATATGAAACAACAGACTGGTTTCAAACTGGGAAAGGAGTACCTCAAGGCTAAATATTGTCACCTTGATTATTTAAATTATGTGCAGAGTACATCACGTGAAATGCTGGGCTGGATGAAGCACAAGCTGGAATCAAGATTGCCACGAGAAATATCAAAAACCTCAGATATTGAGATGACACCACCTTTATGGCAGAAAGTGAAGAGGAACTGCAGAACCTTGATGAAGGTGAAAGAGGAGTGTGAAAAAGTTGGCTGAAACGTCAGCGTTTAAAAAGCTAAGTTTATGGCATCTGGTTTTATCACTTCATGGCAAATAGATGGGGAAACAGTGGAAACACTGACAGACTTTTATTTTCTTAGGCTCCAAAATCACTGCAGATGGTGACTGCAGCCATGAAATTAAAAAGTGCTTGCTCCTTGGAACACAAGTTGGCAGTTCTAGACAGCATATTAAAAAGCAGAGACATCACTTTGCCAACAAAGGCCCATATAGTCAGAGCTAGGTCTGTCTGGTCAAGGCTGTGGTTTTTCCAGTGGTCATGTATGGATGTGAGAGTTGGACTATAAAGAAAGCTGAGCACAGAAGAATTGATGCTTTTGAACTGTGATATTGGAGAAGACTCTTGAGAGTCCTTGGGACTTCAATGTGGTCAAACCAGTCCGTCCTAAAGGAAATCAGTCATGAATATTCATTGGAAGGACTGATGCTGAAGTTCCAATCCTTTGGCCACCTGATGCAAAGAGCTGACTCATTGGAAAAGACCCTGATGCTGGAAAAGATTGAAAGCAGGAGGAGAAGGAGACGACAGAGGACGAGATGGTTGGATGCCATCACCAACTCAATGGACATGATTTTGAGCAAGCTCCAGGAGATGGTGAAGGACAGGGAAGCTTGGTGGGCTGCAGTCCATGGGGTCCAAAGAGATGGACACGACCTAGTGACTGAACAACAATAAATAATCCATTGTATGTATGTACCACAGCTTCTTTATTCATTCATCTGTCAGTGTATATCTGGGTTGCTTCCATGTCCTAGCTGTTGTAAATAGTCCTGCAGTGAACATTGGGGTACATGTGTCGTTTTCAATTATGTTTTTTCAGGATATTTGCCCAGTAGTGGGATTGTTGGGTCATATAGTACTTTTATTCCTAGATATTTAAGGAATCTCCATACTGTCCTCTATAGTGACTATATCAATTTACAATCCCAACAGCAGTGCAAGAGGGTTCCCTTTTCTCCACACCTTTTCCAGAATTTATTGTTTATAGAATTTTTGATGGTGGTCATTCTGACCGGTGTGAGGATATATTTCTTGTAGCTTTGATTTGCATTTCTCTAATAATGAGTGATGTTGAGCATCTTTTCACTTGTCTATCAGCATAGCTGTATGTCTTCTTTGGAGAAAGATCTGTTTAGGTCTTCTGGCTACTTTTTGATTGGGTTGTTTGTTTTTATGGTGTTGAGCTGCATGAGCTATTTGTATATTTTGGAGATAAATTGTTTGTTAATTCTGTTTCAGTTTTTCGTGTATGTTTCTTTGTTTTTGTTGTTATTTGTCTGATTTTGTATTTACCAGTTGTCTTTTGTTTCTTGTTTTCATTTTTGTTTGTTTTAATCCCCTTTAATTCCATAACAAACAGCTAGTGGAATCTCAGTTCTTTGGGCACTCCAGTATTCCTGCCTAGAGAATTCATGGACAGAGGAGCCTGGCTGGCTATAGTCCATGGGGTTGCAATGAAAGCTTCAGTTTTTCTGTACGTTTAATTAATAACTATATTAAAGTTGACCTAAATGGCTATTCTTTCTTTAGGAAAAATTCATGAGTAAATTCTTTCAGGGTTAATATTTTGTATTTAGTAATGTTTATTTTTCATTAGGAAGAACATTTTCTTCTTCCTAGAACATTTTTATTTTTAGATTCTTACCTTTTGATGGTATATACTTTTGAGGTTTTTAATTGCCTTAGAATATGGGAGACCTGAGTTCGATCCCTGGGTTGGGAAGATCCCCTAGAGAAGGGAAAGGCTATCCACTCCAGTATTTTGGCCTGGAGAATTCCATGGACTGTATAGTCTATGGGGTTGCAAAGAGTCAGGTGCAGCTGAGCAACTTCCACAATCACAATCACAATCACACAGTAAGTTATTATGAATGTTGATAGGCAAAATCTTGCATTTTAATGTATTACTCTATAGTTTGAAAAGTATTACTGAAATGAATCTTAAATGACGGAGAAGTCTTCAGTTAGACTTCTTTGTATCTTTATTTGGAGAGTCTTAATATCTATTATGTATTAGATTTGTCTGTCTTGTATGGATATATTAGTGCAAGCTTTTTAGACAATTTTAATCTTTAGGAATAAGGGGCCAAGGACATCTGTATTCTTTATGGCATATCATCTATAATTGAAGCAAATTATATTTTTCTAAAAAGCTAAAACAACTTAAATATTAAACAGTGAATGGTATTCAAATATACTAGCAAAAACCAGTGAAATATGAAATACCTAGCAATCAACTTGAAGCCACATACTGTCTGGTGGCTCAGACAGTAGAGAATCTGTCTGCAATGTGGGTTTGATCCCTGGGTCAGGACGAATACCCACTGGAGAAGGAAATTGCAACCCACTCCAGTATCCTTGCCTGGAGAATTCCATGGACAGAGAAGACTGGTGGTCTGCAGTCCATGGGGTCACAGAGAGACACAACAGGAAATGTATATAGTTTGTTGTAAGAAAGCTGTGACACTTACTGATGGTATAGAGGAATACTTAAGTACAGAGCAATTTTTGTTGCAGAACAGAAAGATAAAGTAGAGATCATTGTTTTTTCCAGATAAATCTGTAAATTTGGTATAGTGCCAATCATAGCACCAAAAAAGAGAATGTGTATTTGGAGTCGGGGGAGGAGAGAGGAAAGGGGGAAGGAGGAGAGATAAAAAGAGAATATGTGCATGTATTTTGGAAGGATATAGTTAGATTTAATGATTCACTTAGAGCTACATCTTCCAGAATTGCAAGCCACTAGCCACATGTTGGTATTTAAATTTATATTGATTAAAATTCAATGATATTTATGGTTTTTCTTCTGGCAGTAGTCACATTACAAGCACTCAGTAGTCACTTGTGCGTAAGTAACTCCTGTATTGGACCAGACAGATGATATTACACTTACATCATCACAGAAACTTCTTTTGGACAGTTTGAAATGGAAAAGTTAAAAACTCAGAAACAACCAAGTAAAAATTAAGAGCAATTTGGAGCGATTTCTCCACAGAAAATAAAGTATATTATAAAACAGCATTTCATTAAAAGTGTAGTTCTTGTCCCCAGTCATATTGAAAAGTGAAAGTCTCTCAGTCCTGTCCAACTCTTTGCAACCCCATGGACTATACAGTCCTTGGAATTCTCCAGGCCAGAATACTGGAGTGGGTAACCAACCTTACCCTTCTCCAGGGGATCTTCCCAACCCAAGGATCAAACCCAGATCTCCCGCATAGCAGGTGGATTCTTTACCAGCTGAGCCACCAGGGAAGCCACAAATTATATTAGGTGAGTGGAACACAACTCACCTTGGTATATGTTATATAATCTGATTTTTTTTCCTAGTCAACTTGATTATAGATAAGTTGTTCTTAGTTAATGACTTTATGAAATTTTTTCTACTAATATTAAGAATTTTTTTATAATTAGGAATTTACTGCCTGTTCTTAAGTATCTTTAGAAATTTTGCCAAATTTCCAAATTATTTCCATAACTTCTTTACCAATTTACTTTTCTCTAATTTCTCTTCCCTTTGTGTTCCACACTGCCATGGTTCTTTTTCTGGAAAACATTTAAACCTACTTGATGCTCCAAAATTTCCAAGAATATTTTCCACTCATCAGGAAAACATTCAAGATGTTTCACAGTCAGGCCCCAATCCACTTCTCCAGCTTTCACCTTCATCCTTAATATAGAATCCCATTTTGTTACTAGGACTAAATTCTAAACCTAGAAAGTGCAATGACAGTTCTCATGAAGTATTTTAAATCTATGCTTTTCTATTTTTGCGGATGGGGAAAAAACTCAAATATTTTGTCAGTAATATATTATTTTGTCTAAAGATTGATTTAATTTTATTTCTCTTCTCTAATTTTATTTCATTTCCCTCTCACCTTGTCCTGTTGAGAGTGATAAACCCATTAGCCAAGCATATTCTTCCTGTTGAAAGCCACATTTTGTAAAGATATTATGAAAAGAAAACTTATCACCCATTTTGTCATTTTCCTGGAAACCATATTGCTTTTGAAAATATTACACCATCGTTTTTTTTGTTCTTTTACAGTAATGAAATGGTAGTTTGTGGTTTTGATAATGTATTCATGGCATTTAGAAGCCCAATTTGAATGCGTTTAATGATGTTATTGTCTCATGAATTGAACCTGAATTAGGGGTTGCTTTCCTACAGTATGGTAAAGAAAAAAAAGTGGCTTACATAGATTTCATTCTTCTGTTGTTTCATTATTCTATTGCTGTATAACAAGCCACTGTGAAACACAGTGGCTTAAAAAATAATTATTTCCCATGATTTTCTGGATTAATTGGATAGTTTTGCTTTACATGGTCTTGGCTGGGACATGGAAAAAGACTGGAAGACCCAAAACAGCCTCATTGGCCACGGCCAACAGTCAGTGCCAGTTGCTGGGTAGAAGTGCAGCTGGGGCTTTGGCCAAAGGTCTTTGGTGCTCCTTCATTTGAATCACCTCGTAGGGTCTTTGAGCTTCCTCACATTACAGCTTCTGAATTCTTGGAAGGTGGAATCTTATAACAAGGCGGACGGACACTACCAGGCATCACATGACCTAGATTCCAAAATCGCAGAGCATTATTGGTGCCACTCTCTTTTTAGCAGAAGTCATCTATAACCTGCCTAGATCCAAGGGAAAGGGAAATAGATAACATCTCTTGATGGTAGGGTGGTTTAATCATATTGCAGAAGAGCACTTAGGATGGAAGATGGGAGGCATCTAGAGATTCAGTTTATCACAATCCGTATTTGATTTATGAGATTACTTTGCTCAGTTTCATATCACCAGAAAGATTATAGAGGTGAGAACTTGAAAGATATGTAAAGGACAGAGCAAATCATTTAAGTTTAATAGTATATAAGGCCCATGAAGAGGGGAGATACATGTTAGGAATGAAGTTGAGTCATGATTTGGGTCAGTTCATACAGAGCCTTGTATGAGAGTTTTAGAAAATTTTAGAGAAAGTATGTGATACATGGGTTCCATAAAGATCCATCTGTGTAAAACACATTAGAATGATTTGAGCAGTGAAGGATAGTAGTCTAAGAGATGGAGTAGATTACATTTGCTGTAGCCCAGAAGAGATTAAATAACAACTTGAACCAAAGTGATGGAAATAAAAATGAAGAGGTGATGGTTTTCAGGAACAACTGAAGTATTTAAGTCAGTAGGAATTGGTAGCTAATTAGATGTGTGAATTAAAGCGAAGAAGAGGGTCAAGAGTTCAGTAAGTATTAAAAACTGAGTGTACCCTTTCTGTATTTGAAAATCACAGTATCATAAATGTCATTAATCACGTTTGCACTGTTCCATTCCTTGAAAATCTTTCCCAGAATTATTAGAATCAAGCTATGTTATTTGATTACTATCACATTTAGCAGGGTTTCATTTAACAGGGGCTCTGTGACAGTCTGGAAGGGTGGGATGGGGAGGGAGGTGGGAGGGAGGTTAGGAAGAGAAGGGACATGGGTCTACCTATGGCTAATTCTTGTTGATGTATGACAAAAAACACAAAATTCTATAAAGCTATTATCCTTCCATTAAAAAGAAAAAGTGGGAGAAAAAGAAATCATGCAAAAATTGTCTTGTCATTTTAAATTTTACACTCTAAATTTCTGTGCTACTTTTTTCCCTACTAGGTTAATGGCACTGATGCAGATTATGAATATGAAGAAATCACACTTGAAAGGGTAAAAGCCTATTCATTATCTTAAGCTTTTATGAAAAGAAATCTGTTTCTTTAAAGAACTCTTTAAATATACTGCTCTTTCATATAGAATCTAAGGAAGATCATCTTTCAAAAGCAGAACCATGTGATAATATTAGTTTCTTTAATAAGTCCACATATCATAAAATTAGCTATGGTATTTTCATGTTGCTTTTGAACATGTATGAACATGTTGCCTTTTTTAAGAACATTTTTAACAAATAAACTTTAATTTAAAATTTTTAGATTTGTAGAAAAGTAGTACAGAGAGTTTCCATTTACCCTAGACTCAGTTTCATCTATTTATTAACATCTTACATTACTAAAATACATTTGTTTCAACCAGTGAAGTAACACTGATACATTA
>SJYQ01005605.1:344716-374516 GCA_006410935.1 Redunca redunca | reverse complement strand
TGGGGGGTGGAGGGGAGTGGGGAGGGGCAACATAGGGGTAGGGGATTAAGAGGTACCAGCAATTAGGTACCTCAATAACCTGCAATCCAAGGGTACTTTGTACAACATGGGGAATTATAGCCAATATTTTGAGATAACTATAAATGTATAATAATGTTTAAAATATATAAACAATAATTTCTTTTAAAAAGAGAGCAGCACAAATGGCTTTTTCCTTCCATACCTCTCACTTATCAGGAAGGAAACACCTTTCCCAGAAGCCCTCAAAAGTCTTACTGTTGCAGCTCATTGGCCAAAACTTAGTCACAGTCACCTTAGACCATCAGACAGGGAGAACTGAAGTTAACCTACCCTGATCCCATGTTAAGCACCTTCCCAGATTTAGTTGGCCTGGCTTGCTCCAGGGGAAGGCTCAAAGCACTACTCTCTCCAACTCATCTCCTGACATGACTGCATCAGTTCAGCCTCCCTGAAAGTGAGGTCCGGGCTTTGCTGTGGCCCCAGCCAGACACCCCAGCAGCCCTGGATCCCGGGACTGGCCCCTCGGGGGCCGCAGAGACGGTACCACTGTTCGTGTTTGTGCGCTGTGATGACATCAGAGGTTTCTCTTGCTATGGGCCGTGAGCACAAAGAACTGGAAAGCACCTGCCTTTTCTCACCTTCCTCATCCACATGAGCCATGGGGACATATACTGAAAAAGGTTCCAGACCACCCACGGGGAGTACACAGTGAGAGACACACACAGACAGGCAGCTATGGGTCTCTCCCCACACCCGTATGTTCATGTAATTACAGGCTTCCTTCACAGAGCGTTAAGTTCACTGAGAAAAATTGATCCGTTCTCTTGTTTCTTGCTTGTTTTTAAACCCTCTTGACCTGTCTCAGCAGGTGGCCCCTGGCCCTTGCAGCCTCCGTGGAGAAGTGTGGAGGCGGGTACGAAGCCTGGCTGGCAGCCAAGGTCAAGGCCCGCTTACAAATCACACTCTGGCCGGGCTGGAGGCAAATTTCCACCTGGTACTCAGAGAACTGAAGCCTTTAGATTAATCCTGGATCTGTCAGCTTCCATCATGTTCATGCAGGAAAGGTGGCAGCCTGGAGGGGGGCCGTGAACCAGGTTCTGATTTCACTCACACTTGCCCTTTTTTCTGCCCCACTCGCTGCCTTTTCCCACATGCCTGGTTCCCATACACACACACACACACACACAATTTCTTGACTCTTGGGATGCCCTTCCCCACTTCTCTGATCTCTGGTCTCTCTAGCAATCTCCCTGCTCGGCAATTCCCAGGTGGATGGGAGTCTGAGCTTGGGGGTCTACCAGCTGGCTCAAGTCTGAGGTGCACCGCTGCTGGTTGGGTTTCCTAGACAAAGTCGCTTGGCCTCCCTGTGACTTGTTGGCCTCCCTTATGTAGAAACCAGGATGATAATGTCTCCCTGCTGCTGTGAAGATGACAAGAAACATTGATGGGTAACATGTTCCCAGCACTTACCGAGGGCAGTCACCCTTCTAGATTTACAGATTATCCCCACAGACGTGGGAAAGGCTTACAGCAGTATCTGGGATATGTAGGTGCACAATGAGAGCTAGCCATGGCTAAAACAGTGTAATTAGAGGTCCCATTCCCCTCCCCACCCCCAGCCCACCACATGGGCACTTGGGGATTCATTCATTCATTCTTTCAACAGTCAGCTGGTGCTCTTCCACTGTTGGGGTGGCCCAGAGCTGAATAAGGGAAACACGGCACCATACCGGAGTTTGCAGACCAGCCAAGGGTCCCCCTTCTCTTGCTGGGCTCACTGACGACTGTTAAGGCCTCATTAGAATTAGAGTATGCGGATGGAGCTGTATCATTGCTCAGACTGACAATAGTTTGAAAACTGCCTCTCCAAACAAGCAGCAGCACAGGCCACTCTCCACGGCTGCTGCTGCTGCTGAGTCGCTTCAGTGGTGGTCGACTCTGTGCGACCCCATAGACGGCAGCCCACCAGGCTCCCCCGTCCCTGAGATTCTCCAGGCAAGACCACTGGAGTGGATTGCCATTTCCTTCTCCAATGCATGCAAGTGAAAAGTGAAAGTGAAGTCGCTCAGTCGTGTCCGGCTCCTAGTGACCCCATGGACTGCAGCCCACCAGGCTCCTCCATCCACGGGATTTTCCAGGCAAGAGTACTGGAGTGGGGTGCCACTGCCTTCTCCGACTCTCCATGGACCTGGCAGTAAATCCTGTTGGGGGCATCCCGGACCTGTGGGGGGCACAGCGTGGTATCTCTTCACCCCCATTCACCACACAGAGCCTCTCTCCTATATCTCAAGTCGAGAAGGAGAAACGAAAGTCACGGGGAGAGGCGATCCTCGGCAGGACAGACAACACTGGGCTAGATGGAAAAGAGCCCAAGAGTGAGAACTCGGCGCCACTTCCCTGTGGCTTCATAAGAGCCCCCCCAGGCCCCTGTGTGCTAATTCCTAAAATGGGTACAGCAGTCTCCCTGACCTCTTTCCTGAAACACTGTGACTGTTCAGTGAAACATCAGGTAAAGAAAGGCTACGAAATGCCCAAGGTACAGTGTCCATAAAAGGGATGAGCATTATTCACGTTGCTTTTCAACACAAGGCAGGTGAGTTGAGAACAGAGATTGCAGACCGTGGCCCCACTCAGCTCTCAGCTGTGTTAGGCTTGGCCATCCTCTGGGTGGTGTGTTTTTTAAATGTGGGTTTGTGGCCAGCATTTAAAATCCAGCACATTTCACATAAAAATCCAGATTTCTGGCTTGTTCTAAAAACCGGAAGATCCAGCAACAATTAGCCACAACTAAACAGCATCGGCCCCTTCAGCCAGGCTGTATACACACACACAAACCTGCACCCCTGTTCACTCACTCACCTTAGTAGCCTGGGCCCTGTGTTTGAGATTCCACTGGCAGGACCTTAAGCTCTGAAGACGAGCAGGTGGTGGTGGTGGTTTAGTCACTCAGTCGATCCCCTGGACTGTAGCCTGCCATGGAGTCCTCTGTCTATGGGCTTGTCCAGGCAAGAATACTGGACTGGGTTGCCATTTCCTACTCTAGGGGATCTTCCTAACCCAGGATTTGGACCCAAGTCTCTTGCATTGCAGGCAGATTCTTTACCACTGAGTCATCAGGGAATCCCTAAGATGAGCAGAATGAAAGCTAATTTCAGCTAAGTCATTTTACATCTCACGTGACCCAGAGAATTCCTTCACCACTCTAAGCCTCAGTTTCCTATTCTGTTAAATAAGCATTTATTTATTCAACAAATATTTCTTGAGCACTTATCCTAGGCCAGGCAATTCAGCAAACAAGATAGATGAAGCAGACACTTCAGTTACATCCGACTCTTTGCGACCCCATGGACTACCGCATGCCAGGCCTCCTCCCTGTCCATCACCAACTCCCAGAGTTTACTCAGACTCATGTCCATTGAATTGGTGATGCCATCCAACCATCTCATTCTCTGTCGTCCCCTTCTCCTCCCGTCTTCAATCTTTCCCAGCATTGGGGTCTTTTCTAACGAGTCAGTTTTTTGAATCAGGTGGACAAGGCAGACACTGAAAACAAGTGAAAATGATAATAATAAGATAACTGTGTGATTATGATCAGTGCTAGGAAAGAAGTAAAAGCACGGTGAGGTTCTAGAGGGTGGCTGGTGGGGGTTCAGGTGTAGGCCCCTTTACCTAAGGTGCCCAGGAAAGGTCTTACCAAGGAGCTGGAGGAAAATGACTGCTCTCACCTCAGTTTGGGGGGATTAAATGTGAGGCATTTAAACATCTTGTGAAAACACTCCTAGTGGGGTGGGGTGGAGTGTAGGGAGTTGGTGGGCAACCCTGTTTGCCCGAGCTGGGTCCCCTAAGAAGGAAGAAAGGGAGGATGTGGGAGGGGCAGCTCCCAGAAGCAGATGGGACCTCCCTGCCCCCACCCACCAGCCCCTCTCTTCCAGTGTGCTCCTTTCAAAGCCTCTGCAATTATCCTGTCTATAAATACAGCCTGCCAGCAGAGAGGGGCAGAGACACAGGCAGGAGGAATTAACCCTTGAGTGGGCCTCCCTCAGCTCCCATCCCCTGCCAGGTTTCTCCTCCCTGCATCTCCCCCTCCACCCCAGAACCCCTTCCCACCAGCAGCTGAATCAATGTTTGCCTTGAACACGCAGTCGTCTCACTGTGAGCCTGAGGGATTTAGAGGCGGCAGTGGGCAACAACCTATTCCGGGTGGTGTTTATCCTCCAAGCCTGCAGCGCTCAGTGTCAGCTTGCCCACCAGCCCTCCACTCCACCTTTCAGACACCCAGGGCAGGGCCTTCTAGCGGCCTCTTTCAAAGGGCATGTCTGTCTCCAGCCTCACTCTCCCCTAGGAAGGGAAAAAGGTTGCTGCAGGACTAGGATTGAGTTACACTGAAAGCAAGTCTGTGTTTCAGTAAAGAGCCATGGTTAGAGTTTGTATTTGTCCACAGGGACCCACGCGGTGCCCCTTTGCCCCGGCTCCCAGATCACTGGCCTTCTCTGGGTTTCCAGAGCATCACAGCTTCCCTCTACCTCAGGGCACTTCTGTTCCCAACATCAACAAAAGCAGCCCACTGTGTCCAGGGAACATCTGCTCATCTGTCAGATCACAGAAGCCTGCCCGGGTACCCCAAACTCTAGCAAACTCCCTTAAACAGCTTGATGTGCCTTGCGGCGCTCTGTCCGTTCCCCTCTACCCTGTCTGGAGAGTTCTGTGTCTGCTGACACTCACTGTTGTATGCCTACACCAAGCACAATCCCTAGAACCTGGTTAGTACTTAAACATCGATGAATAAGTCAGTGACTGATTGAATGAATGAATGAATGCTCAGTCGCGGGTTAGCACCACGAGATGTGCAGAACCACCAGAAAAGTCCTCTAGGATGTAAGCATGGGGGCTCCAGGGTGATACGTGTCTGTTCAATACTGCCCTCAGCAGCTTGCCCATGTTACATGCTCAGTGAACCCCTGGTGATGGAGGTGAGGCGATGAGAATTCCTGCCACCAGGGAGCCCCTGTTCAGGTGTGACCAGCCCAGTGAAGGGCTTCTCAGCAACACTGCAGCACAATTCAGAAACTCCCTTTTGGCAGCAAAGCTACAATAATCATTAGAAAGTAAGTTGCAAAGCTGGTATTTTAGAAAACAACCCAATTAATTTTAACCGTCGATAAGAAAGGAATCCACAGGTAAGTCGTGATCCGCATGGGAAATGACATTCCCAAGCAGTAAGTGGTGTGATGGAGGAAGTTGGCTAGTGCGGGCCAGAACAGTCAAGGCAGGACTAGCCGTGGACCAGAGTCATATGGCGGGGGGTCACTAATCTAGTCAACAAGTTTTAAAAATGAGAAAACACAGGGAAAGCTCCAAGAGCAGTGCCTGTTCCAAGGGAGGGACCTGAGTAGCTTCCATAGACCCAATGGCCATTAGCTATTGTATGAAGAAGCTGATGACTGTGGGCATAACCACAGTAGAGGAGATAAGATCCCAGCTCTCCTGGAAGTCTCATTCTAGCAGAAGGACAAGTAAATAAATTAACTTCAGGAGAGGAGAATCCTTTTAAAGAAAACAATTGCAGAGGCCAGCTTTATGCAGGGTGGTCAGGAAATCCTCTGCAAGCAGGCGAGGGGAGAGTGGAGGCAAGGATGAGGCAGCCACTGAAGAGCCAGTTGGGGGGGCAGTGAGGAGATGGGGGCGCCGTTAGGACAAGGAACTAGCCGGGCTGCTCATGCAAAGGCACCGGCCAGCTGGAAAAGCGAGATGGACTCTAGAAACACAAAGACCAGAATGATGGACCTGGTCGAGAGCGTGACATACAGAAGGACCCACAGTCTCTCACGATTCCTGGTACAGACTGAAGGTTGGTGCCACCCACCGCCCCCCAGCTGGTTACCAGAGTGGGGCTTCCCGTGGCAGAGCGAACTGAGGGAAAGGTAGGCACAAGTCACTGCTTTCTTCATTGCTGCAAGCTTCTTAAGAACTTTCAACATGCTAATGGCTCTTCAAGGGATGCGGATACAGTGTTTTCCAAGCTTATTTGACAAGGGAGGAAATGCCCCTCAAAGAACTGTGCTCTGAGGAAGCCTTTTCTGGAAAGGCCACACTAGACACTGGAAGGACATCCTTTCTGGCCCTCCTGTTGGAGGCAAGATGCTCATGAGCTTCTGAACCAAAATCTGACAAAATCCCCTCTCTGGGAGGGGTCAGACACAGGAGGGAAGGAATAAAGTTTGTCCTCGATAAACCTAGCTCCTCAGCCCTCCTTCCAGCAACCCCCAACTCTACACCTTCAGCTGGCTCACTCACCCTCCCATTCAAAAAGAACTTCTGTCGTTCCAGGCCTGGGCAAGACCATATCACAGAGCCTCAGTCCCAGCTGCCCCATCTCCTTTGGCCTCTTCCTTCCCTGTGTGGTTACTTGGCTCCCCAAACATTGAATTCTGCTTCCCCTGATGCTTCCCTGGTGACTTAGATGGTAAAGATTCTGTCTACAGTGCAGGAGACCAGGGTTTGATCCCTGGGTCCAGAAGATCCCTAGAGAAGAGAATGGCTATCCACTCCAGTATTCTTGCCTGGAGAATTCTGTGGACAGAGGAGCCTGGTGGGCTACAGTCCATGGGGTCACAAAGAGTCAGACACAACTGAGCGACTAACACTTTCACTACTGTCATACACCCTACACTCACCTGTGTGGTTTCCCCAATGTTACACACTCCCTCACCTCCTGCATCCATCAGACATTCTCCATAGCTGCCAGCCAGACCAAACAGCCCTAATCTGGAAACACTCTGACGTCAGCCCACACAGATGCTTCCTATTGGAGTATGGTGATGGGTCTTTAAGCCTCAACCAATGGGTTACTCACATCAATTACAAAGACACCAACCAGCCTCCAATAAGATCCGTTAGTAAAAGGGAGACTCATTGTAAAAGGTTCTGATGCTGGGAGGGATTAGGAGCAGGAGGAGAAGGGGACGACAGAGGATGAGATGGCTGGATGGCATCACTGACTCGATGGACATGAGTCTGAGTGAACTCCGGGAGTTGGTGATGGACAGGGAGGCCTGGCGTGCTGCAATTCATGGGGTTGCAGAGAGTCAGACACAACTGAGCAACTGAACTGAGCTGAACTTCCACTGGGCAGAAAAGTTATCAGTTTCAGCTGAAAAATTTGGCAAGTCTTGGATAAGTTAGTGGCTAAGCTATAGACCTCTGCTTTATTGTCCAAGGAATTACTCACTACAACCATCAACTGTATACTTTATCTGTCATTTACAACCTTTGTGCCATTAGGGTGGAGCAGTCAGTTTAAACAAACAAGGAACAAAATCAGAGAGGGCTTTTACTTCTGGGCAAGAAGGAACAAGACAATGGGCAAGAAGCTTCCATTGTGGCTCAGACAGTAAAGAGTCTGCCTGCAGTGCAGGAGACCCTGGTTTGATCCTTGGGTCAGGAGGATCCCCTGGAGAAGGGAATGGCAACTCACTCCAGTATTCTTGCCTGGAAAGTCCCATGGATGGAGGAACCTGGTGGGCTACAGCCCATCGGGTCGCAAAGAGTCAGGCATGACTGAGCGACTTCACTTTAACTTTTCACTTTCAAGAAGGAATAACAGAGCCTAGAGTTACTCTCACACCTTAAGCAACTTGGAAAACCAGACAAAAAGTAGGAACAGAGGTTTTCAGAGATTAGAAAACAAGCAACACAGGACTGTGATCACTGAGCAAAGAAAAGCAAGCCAGAGGAGCCCTCCTATCACAGCAGCCTACTTTACTGTGGAAAGGGAGTTTCTGACCACAACAAAAGGAGGGGGTGCACAAACAGAGCCTGGTGGTCTCTCTCGCTGAGCTGGGGAGCCAGAAATCGAAGCTCAAGGACCCCAAGATGGCTATAATTTGTAGGGCAGAGAACCAGAGAGGAGACATTGCCGAAAGCTCTTCTCGAGTAATCTGCAGAGTACCAGTGCATGCCTTTATGAGAAGGAACTACCTGAGACTTGGGGAAAGATGCTCTGAAAAGCAGTAGGCAAGATAATTTCCCCCTCAAACTGAAAGAGTTCAGGTTCCAACCAGCCAGAGTTCAAAATGACACTCCAGGTCTCCGAGTGTCAGTGTCAATTCTGAACCTGTGTCAACAGTCCTTCACAAGTTTAGGTCATTCTCCTTTCCCCATGTCGTTACCTGAGTAAACAGCCGTGATGATCGTCCTGCTGATTCCTTACGCAGTTCAAGTAGTATCCTTGTCAGCAGCCCCTCGGAGAAGGAAATGGCAACCCACTCCAGTATTCTTGCCTGGAGAATCTGGTGAACAGAGGAGCCTGGTGGGCTGCTGTCTGTGGGGTCACACAGAGTCAGATATGACTAAAGTGACTTAGCAGCAGCAGCGGCCCCCTAGAGATGCCACATTCAATTAACCATCCCTCAACACAGCTGAGGGCACCTCTGACTGCACACGACCTTTCTGCACACTACAACAATTGTGTCCACCTGGCTTCTGAAGGGAAGCCCTGTCACCTGGGTTCTATTGCATCAGGTTCCTATCTGCACCATCGCTCTCACTGATCCCTATTCTGTGAAACATCTCCTGCCACCCGTCCTTGGTCTCTGGAGGAGAGCCACCTCACTGATGAGGGTTTGTCTCTTAACAAATTTCTATACAGCTTCCATAAATCCTCAGGGTCTTCCATGGATCATCATCCTTTGTGGGTTTCCTGGCGTTAATAGTATATCCACTCTGCTGCTGCTAAGTCACTTCAGTTGTGTCCAACTCTGTGCGACCCCATAGATGGCAGCCCACCAGGCTCCCCCATCCCTGGGATTCTCCAGGTAAGAACACTGGAGTGGGTTGCCATTTCCTTCTCCAGTGCATGAAAGTGAAAAGTGAAAGTGAAGTCGTTCAGTTAACTTTCTTTGGTTATTTAACTTTGGTTATTTCTTGGTTATTTAACTTTCTTTGAAGTCACTGCTCCTTTCTAATGATTAAGTCCTGAGCCTGGGCCTCAGATTTCCCTGTTCTCCTTCTGCTGGTGATGAGGACCTCTTTACATAGCCACAAGGAAGTCCTCTGGTCTTCATACTTAGCTTTATAGTTGTAAGCAATCACTCTCAACTCTTCAATATCTTCTTCCAAAACATTATTTGAGCTTAGCAACATCTATCCAATTTCACTGGCCTCATGGCTACTATTTATCCCTTATTCCTCAAATGCTGATACACTGCACCAGCTAACCCATCGTTTCCACTGGGTATACCTCCCAAATCTCCACAAGTTAAAGCTTGTATTGCCCCACTTACCATGAGTAACACAGGCCTTGCAGCCAGCCAGGCAGTGGTGATTCAGGTCCTAAATCCCATCCTAGAATCCCCTACCCCAGACTATGCCAGGTGGCTACAGACATGGGTCAGGTTCATTATGGAGGGCTCTGGGAATCAACAACACCTGTGGAGGGGAAGAAGTGGGGAGGAAACACCAGGTGACCCTCCACTGGCCCTCAGAGAAGTTTTGAAGCTGAGATGATGCCTCCAGCTTCAAACTCATCCTGAGAGGGGGGAAGGGCCTTGTACCCTGGCTTCCATCTGTCATTGGATGTAAGCACCCCCAGAAATGAGTGTAACCTTGAACTGGGTGGGCCTTGGTAACTGAGCTCAGCCTGTGTCGGGGCAGGAGGGGCATCCCTGACAGCCAAGGGCTCTCAGCCACCGTGCTCCCAGCAGATAGGGAGTCAGCCGTTCGTTCCTAAGGGGAGATCTGATAGCGTGTCCAGCATCCACCACCCCTCCCAGATACACTACCTGTCTTCAAGTCCTGGCTTCAAACTCTGCTCTCAGGGAAACTGACATGAAAACAATGCGGACCAGCTTGGATATTTAGTTCATTCTTAAGGGAGGAGAGATGCCCACAGCCCACTAAACTGGTATTTAGGAAGAGAAAAGGCACGCTTCTCTATGAGACATGGGGTCTTTCCAGCCTCTGGAAATAACTAAGTGAAGCCTCAGAGATTTTCTTCCCTAGTTCTTTTCCAAGAAAGTCCTTATTTCACTCACACTAGACCTACTATTCAAGGAGGACTTTCTGGAACTCCAAACAACATCAGTCTCTGTGAATGAACCTCCAAGCATTCAGGAGCTACATTGCCAAGGCCTGGTGGAAAGCTCTGGGCTAAATGGGAGAACAGAGCAAGGCCTGGCTGGGTGTTCAGGCCTGGATAGAGGTCTAGGCTTGGAGCAGAGCCACCGACAGGAGGGCAAGTTCAGCCCAGCTGTGCCCAATATTTGCCCTTTCCTCCTCTTCCCATAGCACATATTTTCAGAGCACAATTTATCTCCAGGCAACCCAAGCGCATGGGGAGAAATCTTTGCGCTTTCAGCAGCTGGTAGAAACTGGGAGAGGACTAGTTACATTGCAAGTCCAAGGTAGACCTAGGAGGAAATCAGGCTGGTGTGATGTGATGAGGCATGTTCTCAGGGCTAGCATCATTTACAGCATCATTCTAGCCAGAGCCCTTTTCCACTGGCTGCCTTAGCCCCACCCAGCAACCTCAGCCAGAGCCTCCAGCAACCATAGGTCAGCATCTACACGGACCCAGCCTCCCTTCTCCCTAGCATGGACTCTAATCTACCCTCCTTTTCTGAAAACATCCCCTCTTCATTTAAGAACAGAAACCTTGGATGAGTGAGGCATGGTGTAAGAACCAGTATTTCTGGCATCAGACTGACAAAAATTCGATCTCTGCTCTTGGTTTTTGGGCAACTTCTGCATGCCTTGCTTTTCTCATTTGTAGATTGTGACTACTGCTTCCTAACTTATAAGGTGGCTGTGAGGATTAGATGAGATCATATATTTGAACTTTGACCAAGATGCTTAATGAAATCTACTTACTACCCCTTCCACCATAGCTGATTTTGATTGCCCTAAACTATACAAAGAGCTTCCTTGGTGGCTTAATTGGTAAAGAATCCACCTGCAATGTAAGAGACCTGGGTTCAATCCCTGGATTGGAAAGAGTCCCTGGCGAAGGGAATGGCAACCCACTCCAGTATTCTTGCCTGGAAAATTCCATGGACAGAAGAGCCTGGTGGGCCACAGTCCATGGTGTCACAAAGAGTCAGACGTGACTGGGCGACTAACACTTCACTTCATACAAAGAGCTCCTGAGATACTACACATGACATTTGTCTAAGAATTTGCAATCTGCACACCCCACAAAGGCAAGGACCTTGTCTATTTTATTCACCAACATATACCCAGCCTCTGGCTCAATGCCTAGCCCATGTAGGTACTCAGAAATATTTGTTGACTAAATAATGAATGAATTGTATAACCTGAATCTTAATATCTTAAAAAGGTATCTGTCTAGACCACGAATGGCAAGTCATTTACTTGTTGCCCATGCCAACTGATACATAATTAATACCCACAGCAGTGTGTTGAGAAAGAGTCTGAGGACATGTCTGTCTTGGCAGCAGAGAGAGATGTGATCAGTTAGCGGTATCTTCCAAAAGTATGAATGGTGATCAAGCATCACTTGTGCATATACTTACTCTTTTGGGTTCAAACTGACGCGTCAAGCAACAAAGGCCTGATGTAGAGGATGTGGGCTCCACAAGTTGGGGGGGAGGGGGGAGCCAGAGAGACTCCAAGCAGCCTTTTCTTCCAGCCACTGCCCCAAAATAAACATTTCTGCTCACCTCCCATCAGCAGAGGTACAAACAGAAATCCAGGAGCAATGCTGAGGGACAGCACAGGCTGAGAAAGTTCAGTTAGGCCCAGTGACCAGACTCCCCGTTAATTCCCTCCTAGCCATGTCATTTCCCTTCAGGCCACTCAATTCTTCATCCACTTCCTCCTGCTTCACTTTTGGTAAGTGGCCACCCCTCCCTCATCCTCAGCCTCCCAGTTTCCTGAGTTGCAGCTCTCACTAAAGATAGATTTGTGCCATCTCTCTCAAGATCACTGCTTGGGAGAAGAGGAGAGAAGAGTAATTAGCAAATTCAGCATTCCGGTAACACTTCTACAGTGAAGGATAATCATTTGTTAGCTTAAGTAAATCCCCACGCCTCAATTAACTGTCTTACATGGAGGAAGAAACGAGAATGGCCTCACTCACTGCACCTGGGAGGCAAACAAGGGTCAAAATAATTTTTTTTTCTTTTAAAACTTTTAAGACTCCTCCCAAGGAAGGGGAGCCTAACTTCCTACTCCATAAGTGTGGGCTGTACACAGTGTGACGACTTTCTAAAGAGTACAGTGCAAAAGGGACAAAAACACTAATAATAACTTTACACTGGAGGAACCTGATAAATGCTGTCTTAGCCAGGTGATCAAAGTCAGCATCATCAGTGGAAAGTCACACTGAGACTACCTGATAAGAAGGCACTTCATCTCTGTGGTCTTCCTCCCCAACACCCATGACCCTCAGTCTGATTGTAAGAAGCACATCAAGCAAAGCCCAACTGAGGGACAGTCTACAAAACACCTGACCAGGGCACCTCTGAACTGTCAAGGTCATCAAAAGCAAGGAAAGTCTGAGAAATCATCACAACCAAGGGGAACCTAAAAGTAGTGTGATATTCTAGGTGAGGTCCTGGAACAGAAAAAGAACATTAGGTAAAAACTAAGGAAATCTGAATAAAGCACAGACTCTAGTGAATAAGAACATATCAGTGTTGATTCATCAGCTGTAATAAATGTGTCATACAAACATAAAATGTTGATACCAAAGCAAACCAGACAGAGGGCATATGAGAATACTCTGTATTATCTTCACAATTTCCTGTACACCTAACATTAAAGCTTGTTTTCTTCATTGACAGCAAGGGTCTTAATGGTCATCTCTAGAAGAGCCCAGGCACATGTTTCTGGTAGCACTTCTGGCAACAGGGACGGTCCACATTCTCCCACCCCCTGGAATGACTTTTTCTCACTGAGCACCCAACTGGCCTCTTCTTTCCCCATAGTATTGGTCTGAGGTCTCTGAAACTTATAGAAGAGTCTGGAGTCTAGACTGTCTTCTCCAACACAGCTCTCAAATGTCTCAGAGTTTTGCTTTATCAAAGCCAAAGAGACTGGTAAACATGTTCCAGTCCCAAACCTTCCCTTTTAAGACAAAGAAACTCAGACCCAGTGGACAGCCCAAACAGCCTCCCAGAGTTCCCCAGGTAGCTCTGAGGTCTTCATTTGCAGGAGGCCAGCAGAAGTTCTGAAGGTCTGAAACCAAAGGAGAGGTAATGAGGTAAGAGAAGGACGCCTACAACACATGTCAGGAGAGAGACAGGTGAAGGGAGGGAAAAGGAGGCTCCTGAGAGAGAGGGAGAAGACAAACTCTTACCCTGTAAGAGCAGCTTTGCATTCCAGGCATTGCTCATGATCATAAAATGCCATCGATAACACCATATTTATTTCCTTTTTCTTCTTAATCCCACTAAATCCGAGAGTTTTGTTGTTGTTGTTGTTGGCCATACTATGTGGCTTGGGGGATCTTTGTTCCCCAACCAAGGATTAAACTTGAGCTCTCAATAATGAAAGCATGGAGTCCTAACCACTGAACCACCAGGGAATTCCCTGGAGTTTCTAAACTATAGTACTGTTGACATTTGTGACCAGTCAAGTCTTCAGTAGGGGAAGACGACCACCATGTGTATTTAGCAGCATCCTTGACCTCTACTATCTGCCAGAACTACTTGCCAATAGCACCCTTCCTCAGTTTTAAGAAACAAAAATGTCTCCAGATCTTGCCAAATGTCCCATAGTGGGCAAAATCACCCCCAGTTGTGAACCATTGCCCTAAATGTTCTTTGGCATCCATCATCATCCCATGCTACCGTAAACCCCAAGTAAGCCATTACCCTGCAAAATGAAGACATAACCTCTTCTGGGTATGAATGCCTGGGCTTCAAGCTGCTTTCCAACAGAGCTTCACTGCTTAGTGTCAGGTCGTTTGACTTCTAATCACTCCTGAGGGCCCATCTCAAACCTCACCATCTCCCGCCATGAAGTCTTCCTGCCAACCTGAGTCAGCTGTGACCCACCCCCTTCCTGCACTATCCTGCCACTCATGATACAGTACCATGCAGTAGTGGTACATGACTGACTTCAGTTGAAGATCTACACGTATTTCACCTTGCACTGTCCCATAATTCTTTATGAGTGTCCAAACATTGATAGAACGTGTATGATATGTCAGACACATGCTGGTGCAGTGGGGTGTAAGAGACGTAAGGGCATGATCTTTACCTTTAAAAAGAACAGTCTCATGGAAAAGGCAGACCCAGATTTACAGTCCTACCGAGCTGTTTGTCTCTTCTCTCCTATGGGATCCCTGAGTGTGAAGGCTAAAGTCCAGTCTTTCTTTTACGTCCAGCACAAAGCTGAGCACACAGTGGATGCCCAAGAGATTGCACTGAACTTGAATCAGCACAGAGCTCCTGGGAGACTTGTCTCCACAAAGGCAACTGCCATGCTTCTAGGACTCCACTGGGCAGCTTCTTTTATGAAGTGTTGGTAAAAGTAAAGGGTATTCATCTTTATTTGGAAAAATTAAAAGATAACCCTACATAAGTTGCCCTGCCTCTTTTTTTAACTTTCACTCCATGAAATCCAAAAATCCATAACCCACTGTTTGAATAATGAAAGTACAGGAAAGGAAAGGAGTGGGGGCAAGAAACACATTTAAACAGGAAGTGATGAAGACATTGTAAAAATAACTATCAGCAACAAATAAGCTAGGGGATACTTGGAAAATATGAACACGTACAAAATCAGTAGATCTTGCGTCTGCATTACTGAGTCTTTGGGTGGGAATATACTAAGGCTCTCACATTTTTGAAAAGTAATGATAAACAGAGCAACAGAAAGAGTGTGAGTAGACAGGTGGAGGTTTTCACCCTCCTAAGCCAGAAATAAACAAAAGCCCCAAATGTCCATGATTTAAGACAGCTGGCTTTCAGTTCAGTCACACAGTCAGATCCAACTCTTTTCGACTCCATGCACTGCAGTATGCCAGGCTTCCCTGTCTATCACCAACTCCCAGAGTTTACTCAAACTCATGTCCATCAAGTCAGTGATGCCATCCAACCATCTCATCCTCTGTCATCCCCTTCTCCTCCTGCCTTCAGTCTTTCCCAGCATTAGGGTCTTTTCCAATGAGTCAGTTTTTCGCATCAGGTGGCCAAAGTATTGGAGCTTTAGCTTCAGCATCAGTCCTTCCAATGAATATTCAGGACTGATTTCCTTTCAGATTGATCAGTTTGATCTCCTTGCAGTTTAGCATTTCAGAGAAACAATGGAAGAGAGTTTAACATGTTAAAACAATAAAGATGAATCAAAGTTACCTGAACCGCAAGATGAGCAGAGATGCAGCTACCAGTTTGAATCAAGAGATAGAACTCCCTGTATCAATGCCCAGAAATGCTCAGTAAATAGTACTAGCAGTTGTTAATACTATTACTGACACAATGAGGTCCCCCTAACCATGCAGCCTGTCTCTTTCCTCTCCTTTGATTTGAACTAGTAGCACATGTGGCATTTATACAGAAGCCTTGAAAAGAACTGAGATGATGCCTAGAAAAGTTTCCCAGGGATCCTGTCCTTACTGTTAACCTGAGCAAACAGAGAGTGACCAGAGACGGAGGAGCATGGACCAGGGTGGCAAGCAATGCTCAGGCCCACGCATTCCAGAAGGGCTGTCCAGATCCTACATAGTGCTGAACCCACATCAGGACACATTCCACCCGTCTCTCCTTCCAGCATGCCGTAGCTCATCCCACCCATCCTGAGCCATTAATAATTTGGGGTTTGGCTTTTTTTTTAATCCAGAAAATATATAGAAACCTTTCCACACTTTTCATCTGATTTGTTCACGCAGATTGTGGTTCTATTTAAAATCCCTTATTTTACCTTACAGATATTTGTTGCACAGGTAGACTGCTGCATTTAGAAATTTCTATTTCAGTTCATTTAAAAACTAATCTGCTTCATGTACCAAACTGATTTAAACAAAACTACCTGATTATGGGGTGGGGGGCAGGGCGGGAATGGATCTCTTTACTATTAGTCACTGTACGGAAGAAAACTTGCTTTCAAGTAAACACTGGGGCGTGTGTGCATGCTAAGCCACTTCAGTTGTGTCCGACTTTTTCAAACCTTACGGACTGTAGCCCACCAGGCTCCTCTATCTGTGAGATTCTCCAGGCACAATACTAGAATGGGTTGCCATGCCCTCCTCCAGCGAATCTTCCCAACCCAGTGATCGAACCCGTGTCTGTTATGTCTCCTGTCTTGGCAGGTAGGTTCTTTGGAAAACACAGCAGTGGCCACAGGACTGGAAAAGGTCAGTTTTCATTCCAATCCCAAAGAAAGGCCATGCCAAAGAATGCTCAAACTACCGCACAATTGCACTCATCTCACATGCTAGTAAANCCTCAGATATGCAGATGACACCATCCTTATGGCAGAAAGTGAAGAGGAACTAAAAAGCCTCTTGATGAAAGTGAAAGAGGAGAGTGAAAAAATTGGCTTAAAGCTCAACATTCAGAAAACTGAGATCATGGCATCTGGTCCCATCAGTTCATGGGAAATAGATGGGGAAACAGTGGAAACAGTGTCAGACTTTATTTTGGGGGGCTCCAAAATCACTGCAGATGGTGACTGCAGCCATGAAATTAAAAGACGCTTACTCCTTGGAAGGAAAGTTATGACCAACCTAGATAGTATATTAAAAAGCAGAGACATTACTTTGCAAACAAAGGTCCATCTAGTCAAGGCTATGGTTTTTCCAGTAGTCACGTATGGATATAAGAGTTGGATCATGAAGAAAGCTGAGCATCGAAGAACTGATGCTTTTGAACTGTGGTATTGGAGAAGACTCTTGAGAGTCCCTTGGACTGCAAGGAGATCCGACCAGTCCATCCTAAAGGAAGTCAGTCCTGAATATTCATTGGAAGGACTGATGCTGAACCTGAAACTCCAATACTTTGGCCACCTGATGCAAAGAGCTGACTCATTGGGAAAGACCCTGATGCTGGGAAAGATTGAGGGCAGGAGGAGAAGGGGACGACAGAGGATGAGATGGCTGGATGGCATCACCGACTTAATGGATGTGAGTCTGAGTGAACTCTGGGAGTTGGTGATGGACAGGGAGGCCTGGCGTGCTGCAATTCATGGGGTCCCACAGAGTCGGACACAACTGAGCGACTGAACTGAAGTGCTAATTAAATGTTTGCTAACTGTTATTTATGTAGCACTTACTAGTATCAAATTTTTCAACCAATGTGAGAGAAAACATGTAAGCAAGATCATGCCTATATAGTGCTATGCCAGGCTAGAGGAGTTCGGGGAAGAGGCACTTAAGTTAACCAGCAAATTTCAGAAAGAACGCATTATTTTGAGATGAATTTTTAGGATTGAACCAATAGGTGAAGAATGCAGGAAAGAATATCCCATCCAGACAGACAGAGTCAATAACTTAGCAGAAACACAGAGGACCTTTGTGTGCAAAGTATATACACATAAATAAAATGTGTAAGCACAATTTCCCCTGATGCAGGTATGCTGCTGCTGCTGCTGCTAAGTCTCTTCAGTCGTGTCCGACTCTGTGTGACCCCAGAGACAGCAGCCCACCAGGCTTCCCCGTCCCTGGGATTCTCCAGGCAACAACACTGGAGTGGGTTGCCATTTCATTCTCCAATGCATGAAAGTGAAAAGTGAAAGTGATGCAGGTATACCCACGTACAAATATCACCAAAGAAAGTTCCAACAAAAATTCCTGCAGCACAAGTTTTTCCAAAGTTGTTTCAGGCGCTGAAATATGTATGCAATGTGGGTTTCATATATACTCACTTCTAGGCAAGTGAATGGCAACCCACTCCAGTATTCTTGCCTGGAGAATCCCATGGACAGAGAAGCCTGGCGGGCTACAGTCCATGGGGTCGCAAAAAGTCGGACACAACTGAAGCGACTTAGCAGGCAAGTGACAACCTCAGTCCTAAAAGAAACTTAAGGGGGAAACCATCTGTCCCTACATACATCAGAAATGGGACTCTCTCCCAGAGACTGGACAGGCTTTGAAGAAGTGGGCCCTCTCCCCCCCGATACCTGGGAACTTGTTAGGAATGCAGATTCTCAGCCTCACCCACACCTACAGAATCAGAAATTCAAGGGGTGGGGCCCAGCCACCTGGGTTTGAGAACCACTGCTTTAGAGACATTTGCCAAGAAGGAAACACAGATAAAAGCAACAGCAATCCAAGCAACAGCTCCTGTGAAGAGCTGGGATCCCTGTTTCCAGAACCAGGCTCAACTGAACACAGTGGCTAAACAGCTCAAGCTCTGTACACCCATCGCCCGGGTCTGAACCCCAGTTTTGGTGCCCAGTGGCCGCTACTTCCCTTCACCACTGCATCCTTCCTCATTTGCAAAATAGAGATAATGATTCCTGCCTCAGAAGACTGTTCTCAGGCTCGGTAAGACTTATAAGGCACTGCGTAGAGCAGCTCACTGAGTGAGAGGCAGTATGCCTAAAGGGAACGCAAGCAAACTCAGCCTCAGCAGTCTTCAAGTTGGGGTACACAGGCTCTTGGTTTGGGGACATGGATAGACTGATGAGGATCCATTTTCAAATCCTGTTTTCCGACAGACTCTGCTGAACTTGATCTGTCTGCAACTGGGGCATCAGGAAAGTTCTCCTCCTTCTCTTCCCTAGTTCTCTTTCACAGCAGCCCTTCTCCCAGCAAGACAAAGGGCTCCCTCATCCCAAATCTGACTATGATGTATCCTGGAGCACAAACTTCCAACCATGGGGTAGGAAATAGAAATACTGAGGTTGTGGATGTCTCTAATAAGCAGAGAAAATCCATTTGCAAGAGAACAGCTCAAATGACTGGTTGCAAGTTATTTTCCAAGTCAGGTGTTTTCCACATAATCGAAGGAGGAACCTAATTGAGCTGTCAGCTGACAGATAATTAAAAATAATTTCTGATGACAGGCCACTATGTGATTTTTGATATACAACTTGGAAGTAGTTCAAATAATTCAAAGGTAATAATATTCTTTACGTTCCCATTTACTTATGTGAATGTGTTCAGCACTTTCAGCTTTTTTTTAAAAACTGAAATATAACATTACACTAGTTTCAGGTGTATAATGTAATGATTCAATACTTGTAAATATTGCAAAATGATGACCGCAATAAGTCTACCTAACATTTGTCCACACTTATGTCTTAATAAACAAAAATAGGCTTGCAATTGATGCCAAGCTGTTTCATTCAAGCAATAAGTAATATTTATACATAGATACATGATACAAGTTTTTAAAATCCCATCCATCTCACAGCAGATACATTTGCAATGAATTTCACTTCTGTGTTTAAAATTCTATATCAAAAGGTATAATATATTTATGTTGCTTTTCTCAATTATATAGTATAATAATTTCAATGATAATTCAATCCAGGATAAATGTTTTAGTCCTTAAAGCCTTTTAGTCACATGAAATGTTTTAAATTGCTGTTTCAACTTGTATGTTTGTTTTTGTTGCAAAGAAGCATGATACAAGAAGCAAGAAATCAAGGCAAACTTTCAAGCCTAAAAATATATTACATTAGAACAAAATTCTATGAGGAAACTGGAATGAAAATGTGAGTACAAAGAGAAAAAGAAAAGGTAAAATTTTCTAAATACTAAAGGAAAACTCATTTGCAAATTTTAAAACAGAAGACAGTAGTATCAAATCAGTATGGTATTTAGACTGGAAATTTAAAAAAGCAATATAAACATTTATTTTAAAATTTTAGTATTAACTACTTGCCCAAAATTATATTCTTTGTAACTTTTTATATAAATTTATAACAAAAACTGCAAATACCAGGTTAAAAACATACAAGGAGGTACCTTGCCTCTCAAAATGTTTTCAGGGGCTATGCAGAGAAAAAAAATGTGAAGAATTCTGCACTGGAAAATCACCTCCTTATTATGGTCCTCTTTCTTCAACAGGTGAATGCATTAAATAGAAATGACATTCTCAGTGCTATGTTGGATGCTAAGAAGCAGTCCAGAGAAGTAATCATCATTATCCCTGTTTTCAGTAACTCACTACCTAGTTGAACCAACCAGAAAAAATAATGCAAAGCAATTGAGGTATGTGCCAGACACTGGCCTTGCCCACGTGGTGCTCGTAGTCTCTGGTGTCCTTGCTAAGCAAATCCAGACTGTGTTTAGGACAGCAATCTGCCAGATAAATGCTCATGTTTTTTCAGCCTCTCTTCCCATCAGAGTGGCCATGTGACAAAATTATAACTGGTGGGACATAAGTAAGGACATGAGGGTTTCTGGGAAAGCTTTTGCTTTCCTAATAAAACCATAGAGATGAGGCAAGCTCTGCTGTCCTTTCTTCTTCCTAACTTGAATGCAGATGCAATGCCTGGAGCTACAGCATTTATGCCAAAACTGTGAGGCAACAAGCATGAGGACAAAAGGTAACATTAAGGATGGCAATATGAAAGCACAGAAAGGTCTTGGGTCCCTAATGGCACAGCTGAGCAATGAACTAACGCCAACAAGGGCTTACCTCTAGATCTCTCACTTCATTAAATACAGGTATACACATATTTCAATTGCTGTAAACCAGTGCTAGCTGGATATCCCAGTTACTTGTACCATATAACAAGCTACTCTAAAACTTAGTGACATTAAAATATGTCATTTTATTAAGCTCACAGGTGGCAGGTCAAGAATTCAGACAGAGCCCATCCGCAATGGTTTATCTCTACTCCATGGTATCTGGGGCCTCTCTTAAGAAGGTTCAACCAGGTAAGTGACTCAAATACCCAGGAACTAGAATAACTGGACCTGCAGAACCCAATTCCAAGAGTGCTTCTTCACTCACATGTCTGGTACTCAAGCTGGAAGGACCAAAGACTAGACTCACATGGGACTGTTGACCAAGTGCCAGCACACACGGCCTCCCCCTAAGGTTTAGGCTTTTCACAGTACTATGGCTGTTCTAAGAGCAAGCATTCCAAGGGGCCTATACTGACGTTTCATGGATTTTTATGATTCAGCCTCATGCAGGAATCAGTGTCATTTCTTCATTGTTCAATTGGTCAAAGCAGTTATCAGATTCAAGAAGAGGGGACAGAGATCTCAATTGGAGGTGTATCAAAGAACTTGAAATCTTTTTTTTTAAACACCACATTGGTTGAGTTTTTTTCCTTGTGCCTTAAAGCATTTCTAAACTGATACAGTGGAAAAGAAAACAACGTGGATGCAAAGTTGAACAGTTCAGTTCAGTTCAGTTCAGTTGCTCAGTGGTGTCCAACTCTTTGCGACCCCATGGACTGCAGCACGCCAGGCCTCCCTGTCCATCACCAACTCCCAAAGTTTACTCAAACTCATGTCCATCGGGTCAGTGATGCCATCCAACCATCTCAGTACAAGTAGGCTATTGAACTCCAAGGAGGAAAAGATAATGAGAGATGTAGTTAAGAAAGCCTTCATTATGAATGCTGATGGAGGGCCTCTTAAGTGCACAGCCCAGAATAAAATGCCCAGAGGATTGCATAAATCAAGACTCCATATCTATCCTGCATGCTAGATAAATCTCAATCCGCTCTTCTCAACCAACATGGCTTTGAAAAATCCTAGCTGAGACTCAGTTTGTGTATCAGCAAAATGGTCAGCAAAATTGAGACCATATGCCAAGGTTATGATGAGACCTAAATAAAATAGAATGAGAAGGGCCTAGCATGGTGCATGGCACTCAGCAAGTGCTCAATAGTGAAAGTGAAAGTGTCAGTCGCTCTGTCATGTCCAACCCTTTGCAACCCTGTGGACTGCAGTCCCCAGGCTCCTCCATGATTCTCCAGGCAAGAATTGGAATGGGTAGCCATGTCTTTCTCCAGGGGATTATCCCGACCTAGGAATCAAACCCAAGTCTTCTGCATTGCAGGCAGATTCTTTACCATCTGAGCCAGCGGGAAAGCCCGGTAAATGCTATGCATATGTTTATTCATTCACCGAACTTAACCATGTGTGAAAATTGAATGTGTATCTATCACATGATTGGCATAGAATTAGAATTCCCCAAACATAAGTCAGAGCCCCAAAACCTCCCTTAAGGACTCAGCAACCTTTACTCACAGTTATACAGTGCAGAGCTTAGATGACTTGGACCAATTTTTCTGGAGGGAAACTAAAACAGATTTGAGAATATCTTCTGATGTCCAGGCAATGTCAAGCCTTTTCCCTGCAAAGTCCATCCCCACCATTGCTGCCAGTTTGGAAAAATCTACAGCATTTCTCATGAGAGGCCAACCATTCCAATCTGGGATAAATTTTCTAAATATTAGATCTGAATTGATTTATTTTATCCTTAACTGCATTGGGCCACAATCTTCCTGAATGGATAAAGTCAGACCTTCTATTTTTTAGCAGCTGGCTCATTCAGTCCATTTCCTTACTATAAATACCTGAGTGCACTTGTTTTAAAGTAGAACTCTTTTGTCATCTGATTGTCCCAGTCTAGATTAGAGGGGGATCAAGGAGAGAGAATGAAAAATGAGACAGAGGACAGAGAGAGACTGCATTGCTGTGCTCTGCTCAGCAGTCATTTTCACAGTCTTCAAGACCCATAGCTGCCTGGATGCAGGAGAAAGCAGAGAGGTTCTAGCCTTTCTCCGTATGTTACCCTTGAGAAGTTGATAGCTGTTTGGGACTTGACGGAGCCACCTAGATTATTTTCTATCATTTTATCCACTGAAAGTATCCTTTTCAGAATCCCATGTCTCAGTCTCCCTACTCATAACATACAGACACTAACCCCAGCCTCTGAGGTAGGCCAACAGAGGCCTTTTCTGGTCTTAATGCCCTTCATAATATCTCATATCTATCTCCCTGTCTTAAAGAAAGTCTTAAAGAAAGGGACACTGAGCTCTCAACAAATACTGATCAAACTCTTACTGACCTCAAAGTACTGAAGGGACATAGGCCAGAGTCAGAATAAGGATTGGCTCTGCCAGGCACCAGCACGGAAGGAAAGGCATGCTGGTATGCCCTGGAAATTAAGGAGGAGGAGGAAAACTGCAATTTCAAAACTCTTCTCAGGAAAATAAAAGGTGTGTTTAAAGAAATAATGTAAAATGATCCTGAAGTTGTAGCTAAGATCCCTAAAGGCCATGATTTCAATAGTAAATATTTGTCATTTAGGGTTGACTGATTGGAAAAGACTTTGATGCTGGGAGGGATTGGGGGCAGGAGAAGAAGGGGACGACCGAGGATGAGATGGCTGGATGGCATCACTGACTCAATGGACGCAAGTAAGAGTGAACTCCGGGAGTTGGTGATGGACAGGGAGGTCTCAAACGGTTATGAAAATCCATTTATCCAAGTTTCAAGCACCAAGGTAGCACTGCGATCCCAAAAGCAGCCAATGGGAGCAGAGTCTCCTGGTTTCTCTCAGATGAAATGCAAATGTGCCTCAAATAATAGAAAAACTGGCTTAAAACTGAATATTAAAAAAACTAAGATCATAGCATCCAGTCCCATTACTTCATGGCAAATAGAGAAGGGAAAGATGGTAGTAGTGACAGATTTCCTCTTCTTCCGCTCTAAAATCACTGCGGATGGTGACTGCAGCCATGAAATCAGATGTTTGCTTCTTGGCAGGAAAGCTATGACAAACCTCGATAGTGTGCTGAAAAGCAGACATTACTCTGCCAACAAAGGTCCATATAATCAAGGCTATGGTCTTCCCAGTAGTCATGTATTCTGAGAGCTGGACTGTAAAGAAGCACTGAAGAATTGATGCCTTCCAATTGCTGGAGAAGATTCCTGAGAGCCCCTTGGATAGGAAGGAGATCAAACCAGTCAATCTTCAGGGAAATCAACCCTGAATACTTATTGGAAGAACTGATGCTGAAGTCAAAACTCCAATATTCTGGTCATCTGATGCAAACAGCTGACTCATCAGAAAAGTCCCTGATGCTGGGAAAGATTGAGGGCAGAAGAAGAAGAGGGCATCTGAGGATGAGATGGCTGGATGGCATCACCGATGCAATGGAAATAAACTTGGGCAAACTTTAGGAGATGGCGAAGGACAGAGAGGCCTGGTGTGCTACAGTCCATGGGGTCACAAACAGTCAGACACAACTGGGTGACTGAACAACAACAATTCATCAAATATTTTCAGAAATAATTCATACATGATGATCAAGTGGATTTTATCTCAGGAATGCAAGGTTGGTTTAACATTCAAATATCAACCAATGCAATTCAACATGTTAACAAAATAAAAAAGAAAGGACATAATTATCTCAATAGACCCAGAAAGATTAGTAGAAAATTATTCATAATAAAAGATCTCAGGGCTCTTGGAGTTGAGGAAAGGTGACACAGATAGGGTGAATGTGTCACTGACTCCACCACCCCTCTGACACCCCATCCCCATTGTCCACCACCACAGAATAATATCCAGATCTACCATTCTGATTGAGCAATCATAGATGGATTTTCCAAAATAGAGGAAGTTGGAGAAGGTATCTATGGAGTTATGTGTAAGGGAAAACTACAGATCGAGTGGTAACTATGAAGAAAATCAGACTAGAAAGTAAAGAGGAAGTGTTTCTGTGTTGCGGTTCAGGAAATTTCTCTTTTAGAACACTGTCACCCAAATATAGTCCACCTTCAAATGTGGTTAGGCAGGAATCCAGGTTACATCTCATTTCTGAATTTTAAACTCTATCCCTCCAGGTCTCTTCATGGGTTCTCCACTTGTTAACAGTTATCTGCGCCACATCCTACAACGGACTGTGTTTTGTCAGCCTAGAAGGATTCCTCACAGAGATTTAAAGCCTCAAAACCTATTGATAACAAAGGAAGGTTTAAACTAGTTGATTCTGGCTTTTTCCAGAGCTTCTGGAATGCTACTAGGATACACATGTAGGAGGCAGGAGCACGCTGGTATAGATCTCCAGCGGTACTGAAGTCAGCTCTCTGCTCAACTCCAGCTGACATCTGGGGTGCAGACACCACAGAGTTAGCAACAAAGAAGCCACTTTTCCATGTGAATTCCGAAGCTGATCAACTCTTCAAAACATTCAGAGCTTTGGGCACCCCAACATCAAGTGTGGCCAGAGCAACTTATCAGAATATTTGACTGTAAGACTGTAAGAATACATTTCCCAAGTGAAAACCAGGAAGCCTACCATCCCATGTCAAAAACTTGGTTGAACATGGCTTGGATTTGCTTTCAAAAATGTTAGTTTATAATCCCATCAAACAAATAGCTGGCAAAATAAAACTGAACTGCCCATATTTTAATAGTTTAGATAATCAGATTAAGAAGATGTATTATAGCATTCTGACCAAAAATTTCCATGTGATGTGTTAAGAACAGATGGTTTTATTTTTAGACTATTAACTCTCTTACTCTTATTACTTCAAGTATTTTTCTTTTCTTTGTTGTAAACCTTAAGCTGTACTTCATCTTCTAATTTCAAGCATAACTTAAAATGTAAATATTATTCTATATGAATTTAAATGTCTTCCTGTATATGTGTGCAGGTCTCACTGTAACAACTAATTTTTACCATAATAAAACTATAAATCTAGTATTGATAACAAAAAAAATAAGAGAAAAAAATTTAAACTTCTTGGTAAATTAAGAACAGAAGAAAACTTCCTCAGCCTGATAAATGACATCTCAGAAAACCCTACAGCTATTTATGGTGGGTGACTGAATGACTTTCCTCTTAAGATCAAAACAAGGCAAGAATATCTGTTCTCACCATTTTATTCAATGTTATACTAAAAGTCTTACCAATAAGGTAGTAGAATAAACAAAAAGTATCCAGATTTGAAAAGGAGAAAAACTGTCTTTGCCACAGATGACAGGTTTGCTTATGTAGAAAATTCTAAAATATCTGCCAAAAAGCTAATTTTTAGAAAGAACACAGAAAACAAGGTCTCTCTTTACATATGTGTATATGTGTGTATGTGTATATATACATGTGTGTGTGTGTGTGTGTGTGTGTGTGTTGGAATTTCTAAATGGTAAAAACAGAGTGTTAGAAATCAAAATAAAATAGATACCATTTTTTTAAACTCCTGTAGTTGTTCTCAACTGCTACATAATGAATTATCAAGTTATCAGCTTGAAACAACAAACATCTATTATCTCACAGTTTCTACAAGTCTGGAACCTGGGAGAAGATTCAACAGGTCGCCTGGTTCAGGATCTCTCAGGAAGTTGCAGTCGAGATGTTGGCCAGGGCTGCGGTCATCTGAAGGCTCGACTGGGTCTGGAGGATCCACCTTCAAAATCACTCACTCACGGCTTGTTAGGGGAGGCCTCAGTTCCTCGTTTATGATCTGCCCTTCACCCGACTGGACCGTCAAGTAGAGCTGTTCTCGTATTTTCCAGAGCAAGCAATCCAAGAGAGAGCACGGAAGAAGCCATGTTGCCTTTTTACTGCCTACTCTCAGAAGTGGTGTTCCGTCACTTTGCCATATCCTGTTAGTCACAAAGACCTGGTACACTGCATGTGTGTTACAGAGGGTACCACACAAGGGCATGGATACCAGCTGAGAAGGAGCACCGAGGGCCAGCCTGGAGGCTGGCTGCCACAAACACTACTCGTGATAGCATCAAAAAATATAAAGCACTTGTGGATAAATTTAATAAAATATATGCTAAACCTCCACACTGAAAATGACAAAATACAAAAAGAATTAAGACCTAAATGAAGGAAGTATATACAACGTTTACAGATTGTCAGATACAGATACAATATTATTAAGATGTTTAATAGTTTCCAATGTATTTGGATTCAGTGTAATCTCAGGGTTTTTTTTAATAGAAATTGATGAACTGATAATAAAATTTGTATGTAAATGTTACGAATTTAAAATAACCAAAACAACTTTGAAAAAGAAGAACAAAGTTGGAGGACTTATCTACCTCCTACACTACATCCAAAAAAATGTTAAGAACCACACTCGGCTCTTACACTGCTTTTGGATTTATCATAAAGCTACAATAATAAAGACAGTGTGCTATTAACATAAGATTGACGAATAGATGGGTGGAATAGAATAAAAGGTCCAGAAATAGACCAAATCATATATGGTCAATTAATTTTTGACAAAACTGCCGAAGCAATCCAATGGGAAAGGATTTTAAACAATTGCTGCTAGGACAATTGAATATCCCAGCAATAAGTAAACTTTGAACATAGCCTTACACTATAAACAGAAATTAAAATGATCATTGATCAAAACTTCATTGATGATTAAAGAATATATTATGAAGAAAGATAGTCTCTTCAGTAAGTGGTACTGGAAAAACTGGACAGTTACATGTAGAGGAATGAAAATACAACATTCTCTTAACAGCACATACAATAATAAACTCAAAATGGATTAAAGACCTAAGTGTAAGAGCAGGTACCATAATAAAAATTTCCTAGAGGAAAATATAGGCAGAGTACTCTTTGACATAAATTGCAGGAATATTTCTTGGATCTGTCTCCTAAAGTAAGAAGAAACAAAAGCAAAAATAAACAAATGGGATCTCAGTTCAGTTCAGTTCAGTCGCTCAGTCGTGTCCGACTCTTTGCAACCCCATGAATCACAGCACACCAGGCCTCCCTGTTCATCACCAACCCCCGGAGTTTACTCAGACTCATGACCATTGAGTCCGTGATGCCATACAGCCATCTCATCCTCTGTCGTCCCCTTCTCCTCCTGCCCCCAATCCCTCCCAGCATCAGAGTCTTTTCCAATGAGTCAACTCTTCGCATGAGGTGGCCAAAGTACTGGAGTTGCAGCTTCAGCATCATTCCTTCCAAAGAAATCCCAGGGCTGATCTCCTTCACAACGGACTGGTTGGATCTCCTTGCAGTCCAAGGACTCTCATGAGTCTTCTCCAACACTACAGTTCAAAACCATCAATTCTTCGGCGCTCAGCCTTCTTCACAGTCCAACTCTCACGTCCATACATGACCACTGGAAAAACCATAGCCTTGACTAGACGGACCTTAGTCGGCAAAGTAATGTCTCTGCTTTTCAATAGTCTATCTAGGTTAGTCATAACTTTTCTTCCAAGGAGTAAGCGTCTTTAATTTCACGGCTGCAGTCACCATCTAACTAAACTTAAAAGCTGTTGAAAACCATTGATAAAACAAAAAGATGACCTACTAACTGGGAGAAAATATTCGCAAATGATATGACCAATAAGGGATTAATATGCAATATATACAAACAATTCATACAACTCAAAAAAAAAAAAAAGAATGGGCAGAAACACTGAATAGACATTTTTCCAAAGAGGAAATGCAGACAGCCAAGAAAAGACGCTCAACATCATTAATCATCAGGGAAATGCAAATCAAAACCATAATGAGATATCACCTCACACCTGTCAGAACGGTTATCATCAAAAGGAACACAAATAACAAATGTTGGTGAGAATGTGGAGAAAAGGGAATCCTTGTACACCATTGGTGGAGAAGTAAGTTTGTATGGCCACTGGTGAAAACCATATGGAGGCTTCTTAAAAAACTAAAAACAGAACTACCATATGACCCAGCAATCCCACTCCTGGGTATATTAATACATCCCCAAACCCAGTAATTTGGAAAGATAAACGCCCCTCAATGTTCACAGTAGCATTACTTACGATTGCCAAGATAGGGAAGCATTCTATGTGTCCATCAACAGATGAATGGAGATGCAAGATAAACGCCCACACACACAATGGTATATGACTCAGCACCCAAATCCTTGTCTGAAGCTCTCTTTCAAAGAAACCCAAACCAAGACATATATACACTTTGTTTTTTTAACTTAATCTATTTTGTAGGTTGCACCATATTCGCCCATGTGATCTGCCATGATGCATCTCACGGCTGTTTTTGGAGGTACCACAGTTTTTATAACCATGCCCCCACCAGTGGTATCTCAGGTGGTTTATAGTCTCTTGCCATTATATACGGTGTTTTTAAAAACATCCTTTTTCATGTATCTTTGTAAGGTAAATCTCTAGAGATGGAATGGATAAAGCAAAGGGTGCTTGGTAGTCTTATATACGAAGTGTCCCTCATATGATTCACCTATAAAATCTTACCTGTACGCATAGCTTTTCAGTCACAAATCCAGGGTGTAATGACGCACAACTCTCCCTATCAGAGTTGATGCAAGACTGTAGTCCAGCATCCTAAGGCCCCCTCTACTCAACTCTCTAGCCGCCTTTTCCTTAGATCAACCTGTCCTCTCACTGTGAACAAGAGGAGGCCTGAGATAGAAAGAGTGAGAACATTAGCCAAAACACAGAGAAATGGAATCAGAGGGAAAATATACGTAAAACTACTCATCGATTGCCAGGAAGTTTAGAAAGAACTCTCTTATTCCCAGGCTTCCCCAGTGGCTCAGCAGTAAAGAATCCGCCTGCAATGCAGGAGCCACAGGAGACGTGGGTTCGATCCCTGGGTTGGGAAAATCCCCTGGAGAAAGGCATGGCAACCCACTCCAGTAGTCTGGCCTGGAGAATCCCATGGACAGAGGAGCCTGGCAGGCTAGAGTCCTTAGGATCACACAGAGTCAGACACAACTGAAGCAACTTAGCACACACACACTCTTATTCACAGGAGTAAAGAGCACTGGGCCAGGAGTCAGGGAGTTCTAGATACTTTCAGCCAAAGCAAGTGATGTCCTTGAATAAGGTAGTCTCCATTTGCCTCAATTTCCTCATTTTTATTTTTTTTTTATTTTATTTTTTTTTTTTTGGTCATTATGTTAGCTCAT